>CM067322.1:53949684-54203148 GCA_034231615.1 Meghimatium bilineatum
CAACTAGTTGTCCCTGAAGTATATGCTAAGTCGCCCGTGTGTTATCGATGCCCGAAAGGGGAGCAAAAAAATAGCAACACTGTTTACCTTCCATGCATGTCGTACGAGGCGACTAAGGAGGTTATGGGATGGAGTTGACTGCGTCATCCCATATAGGGGCAGGGACCCAAAGCCATGCTGAAGTCGGATGTGTCAGGTCTAAAGGCGCATATATCACAGCAATGCTGTAAACCATGACACAACGCATTCCGTTCTCCTGACTACATCTTGCTGATCTGCAGGAGTTTGAGAACGAACGCAGAAGAAGAAGAAGATATGCTAAGTTTATGGCAGAACGTGGCGATTCTGAAATAATGTAGCTCTTTAATGCATTTCTTCGGGGATCAAACAAGCAGCCATAAATTTCCAAACACAACTATGTCTTCATGAGTGTCATGTGACGTATTCTTTTCAGAACTTTGTCTTCCCAATTAACTCTCTGAACCCCCTTCTGTCTTGGGCGACGCGACTTGCATTTTCCAACGATGTATTCATGTTATCTTTAATGACAACTGAACAGGTTACTCAACTGAACAGGAAATGTGTCTATGTCATTAAGGCTATAAGCTAACAACAGATACCTATATCGATCAATTCTTCTTCTTTTTCTTTCATTCATTCTCAAACTCGTTTAGCAAGATGTAGTCCTAAGAATGTAATGCGTTGTGTCAGGCTGTGCAGCTTTTCTCAGATATTTTCACCTTTCTATCTAACACATCCGACTTCAGCCTGTCTTCTGGATCACTTTGACCCTATATGGGACAAGGCAGCAAACTCCACCTCTTAACATTTTTAGTCGTCTCTTATATATACGGAGGTAAAACAGTTTTGTATTGTGTGCTACCCTTTCAGGCTCCGTCATCAGACGAGCATGATGATTAATGTGGGTATGGTTGGTTGGTTGGTTGCTGATCCAGCGGTTCATGGGCTCATGCCCTTTGACCTAATGTCATTAAATGGCATTATATTGTTGGGAAGTCTGTGGATTTTCGACCCACCCCGGGACAGAGCCAGAGAATAGCTATCACACCTCCAGGAAGGTAGGATTCAACCTATGCACTGCTCCTAGCCACTGTAGCCAAGATAGGGTTCACTGTGCTCATTACCCGCCACCAATTGACTACCGGTCATGGCGAACTTCTCTATTGCTCCAGGCATGCAACCAAATGTTCAAGTCAAAAGGATTGTCACGTTCTGAGTCACTTTGCCTCTATGATGGGTTTCAGCCATAGGAAAAAACAGTGCTGTCAGTTTCCTCCTCCCCAGTGCTGCACAGTACATCTCTGACTCCATCCTAACCACAGAGGGTGCATACATATATATTCAGGTAAACAGGAAACACATTTCAACAACAAAATAAAAGCATAATTGTATAGATGACGTGCCATGAAGCTTCTATAAGAAGATAACCTCAATATAACGGCATGTCATCCACTAGGGTTTTCTTTTGCATGGGTGGTATGTCTAGTGGGTAATTGATGAGACCCACAGACGCAACCACATGCGTATTAATGTGTGTATATGGAAGGCATCTTCTGCCATTTTGTACGTATACATCCACGCAAATGAAATCCTAAAATTGTTCGGTAGTATTAATCTTAACCACATAATCTATATAACTGAATGGTTTAACAAAAGTCAATATGATATTTAAATACAATGATTTTAGTGAGAAATCATGTAACATAGAATTATTAGAAGAGCAGATTATACATTGTGCATGAGACTCAAACAAAGACTGATCTAGACAACTATTTCTGCTATGACTGTAATATAATAAACGGCGTGCAGATCGTAGGACGGACATCATTTGAGGAAATCAGAAAACGTAGTCACTCCTCTACTTTTTTCTTTGAGCTAGCAAAATATATAAGAATATAAGACAAATGCATATAATTACATATATTTTTATTGAAAATGAGACCAGATACATGGCACAGGTTCATATTAACGGAAGCAAGTTTATGGGTAACTGTTATTTTACAAGAAAACTATTCCTGATAGTAGACTTCAGAAGTAGAGTTGGTTACAATGTTGATTTGTTTACTCATTGAGAATATGAAAGGATATAGCTGTGAAGTAGTAGCGAAAAAATGTCATATGCTGACTACAACAAATATCTTCCACAATATAGATTGTTCTTTGAAAACGATAGTAATCAAATTTATTTCCACTAAAGACACAAAGAGTTTACTTCATATTCCAAGAGTTTCCCAATATGTTCTCCGTTCATCTCAACAGATCAGAACGCTGCCTTCTGAGAAAACACATTATAGCATGACAATCGATAATATGTTGGACTGCAGTAAAACTATAACAATAGTACTTACGTAGGACAAAATTGTGATGAGTGTTAGAATGACGCACAGACATCTGACTATAGGGTATTAGTGCTAAAAATACAAATAACTTTATACAAGTTGTTTTAAACGTTTCAACATTACATATTTTTCAAGAAAATACAAAATGAACAGTGAACAAACAATAAAAACAGTAAACATAATGACACAACCACAAAAGCATTAGACGAAAGACATTGAACCGCAGAGACGCCCATGGCAACAATGTATACAACTATTGCCATAGAGACGCGCATTAAAAAATATAAGTGTAATGAGAACAGAACAAAATAACTATGCAGGAAAACAACATGATCAACAATACAACGAAGGCCCTACGCGCCATAATCTAAATACATGAATTATCAGTATTAATACTTCTTCTTCTTCTTCAGCGTTCATTCTCAAACTCCTGCTGGATATCTCTTGTAGCAGGACAATGGTCCTACTAGATTTCCAGCAGGATGTAGCCAAGAGAATGGAAATGCGTTGTGTCACCGTTTATTTGCGCCAATGGCCCGACACATCCGTCTTCGGCAGAGTATTAATACAAAAAGGCGTAAGTTTACCAAGCTGAAATATATTTTCAAGAACATACCTAGCTTTATCGTCAGTGGACAGTAGTGCAGAATTTTAAGGCTGTGATACAAATATCATGGGCACCACAATGATTAGCGTCACTGAAATGTATGGCGATAGAAGTAGGGTTTCTGTGGTAAAGGCATGCAGATTCCTGCAGACAGTCACTCAGTCTTAAGCCAATTTTACCTATATACTTCTATTCACAGCGTTTACACATGACACCGTAAATGACATTATGGTAATGACATATACAGGCTTCATCTTTAGTGAAAGTGGCCTTAGGAAATGAAACAGAGCGGATCCGAACTACATAGGGACATGTGTAGCAATGACATTTATTATATATTATGTGTGAAACAAACGGTGCCAAAATGGTTTGGAACATAAGTCTTGTGATGACTATGGACTATTATATTTGTGTCGCGCCTATAGGCAACCAGAAACTAAAAAATCGAGGATCAGACTTGAGAAGGAAATGATACGTGCGCCAGATTCGATAGGTTCTTCCTCCCAGATAAGAGGCAATAACTGCACAGTGGCAAAAAAGTGTACAACCACACACGTTTTCAACTGTCTGAAAACAAGATACAATTAAAAGATGATGCAATAAAAAGTTCTGACGGAGTAAGTCATATTAAAGCGACACGAAAATCAATAGACACAAACTTAGAACAATGAATTCATTGTAACGCGTTGTGTTGGGTAACAAACAGATCAATCGTAAAGGTAATCAGCAGTCGAAATTCTATTACATTCCTTTAATATTTCTTCACATTTTGTTTTGTAGTGATGAAAACCACGTATCAATAGATCATTACCAATATTATTATTATTATTATTATTATTATTATTAATATTATATACATATTTTTTAAAATACTAAAACTGAGATACAAGAAAGAACAGATATTATCAAAGTGTTGTCCAGTCTTAGTCTATGAAAACTGTTCTAGACGGGACACACAAGGAGAGTTGGACACACAAGGAGAGTTGGGATATAGCAGAATACGAACTGACATCTACTCATGAAATCGACGTTCCTCATAATAGATTTGTTAACTTCGAGAGTATGACTGAACGAAACAACTCTTTTATTCACTGCGAGAGTATGGCTGGGTGACATAACTCCTTTTGTCACTGCGAGAGTATGGCTGGATGACATAACTCCTGTGTTTACGGCGACAGTATGGCTGGATGACACAACTCCTTTGTTCACTGCGACAGTATGGCTGGATGACATAGCTCCTTTGTTCACTGCGACAGTATGGCTGGATGACATAACTCCTTTGTTCACTGAAAAGTCACATGACATTCTTGTTTATTAGGGACCAAACCCAAAATAAAGGAATGACGACAACGGATGCGTTGGACCTCGGACGTCCAGGTCACAAAGTGGTCAACCGGGGTGCAAATAATCACAGTTCTACTGTGGAACTTGCAGCACAACGTACTTCACGCTCCCCGGCGGAAATCACACGATAATTTCGATGTGGTTACTTGAGAGCGAACGCTGAAGAAGAAGAAGAGAAGATTCTTGTTTATGCACTTGTAAACCAGACAACGAAGCTTAATTTCTTTTCAGCAAATTTAAGTCAAATCGTTTGACCACTTGGTCACCAAAATTTGATCTAACTAAAGCGACTTAGTAAACACACCAGGCGCCGCTTTATCGTTGTCTGAATATTATGCAATTTAAATTGTAAACACGCTGGTAAAATTTAAAAAAGTGAAAAGTGACTATATGCTAAAGGACGTTTAAGACTGAGCGTGTAGAGCGGTGACATCAATGTACTAGAGTTTACACATATGTACATCGTCCCTCTCAAAGAAGCGGCCTGTTACATACCGAGAAAGAATAGTACCTTTCATATTACGTACAAAGTAGCTTCTAACGATATTTCTGAAATAAAATCGTCGATGGAAAACAAGAGCTTGTAAACAAGGTGTCACAACCAGAAATCGAATACATGATCTCTTCAGCTCTAGAAAAATGTCTTTACCACTATGCCATAGAGATCCGTTAAAGTTATCAGAGATATCTAATAACATATTTTACTAATTAATTATATAAATGTCTGTTACTGAGATTGTGAACTCATAATAGGTAAATATATGTTTAAAAATTATATTTGCTTAAACGAAATTGGTATAGAAATAATAAATGTGTGATTTACAACTGCAGAGAAACAACATAAAAATAATAGATGCAATTTGTTTTAAATCTGGGATTTCTCGTTATTAACTAGCCAAACGGGAGACAAGTCAACAGCCTGCTCATAAATCTCTATGACTTACAAGCATGCCTAAAACAGAGGGCAGAATGTCACGTGAAACAAAGGATAAGTTTGAGACAAAGAGCCCAACAATGAGAATATATGAACTCGATACATGATCACTCAAGCGTGTATACAACCAAAGAGACAGGACAATATTAGCGGAAAAAGAACATCGCACGTGCAGTCCACGGCTCCGCGCATGCAATCTCGGGCCAGTCCTAGATTGATTCATAAAGTTACCTTCACACGTCAGGTCGAAAGCGACGAGATATCCATCATCTTACGCCAAACTCGCCATCCGCCCTAGGTGGCGCTGTGCTAGCTGAACACCATGACAGTGACGCCATTAGACACCAGACATGGTTCCTATTTCCACTTGAGGAAAAGCATTACGTTATATCTTGTTAACAAACGTTTAATCCATCAAATATTGTAAAAGTTAATTTATCAGTTCTATGTACATTTATCATGGAAAAATATGATCGTCATCTCATCAGCAAATGAGTAAATGAACTGCAACTTCAATGTCAACTCACAAATCTTTAACTCTTAAAATAATTGGTAAAATATCCTTTTCAGGACGCAGCAATTGTATGTGCAACATAAATACGTTAAGCAGGTTGTCATTACTTTATGAAAGGTAATAATGCACAACTGTATGCAGTGGAATATGAACTTGGTAACTTGGCAACCAGAGAGACCATATCTCAGCCAAAAACACATATTACAGAAATAGTGCTGTTCAAATCTAGAAAGAATTGTCTTTTAATACTAAGCGAGTTTATATCAAGGAAAATATCGAATAATATCAAGGAAAATACGTAGAAATTAGATGAGAAAAAATGATGATATCGTGGGAGAAAACACTAGTCTTTTGTTATTTTATCCACATGAATATACACTAAGCAATGAAAGCGTGCAGATAGGTGTGAAATGGCGGAATAGAATATTTTCGATAGTATATGATGAAAATACAGTCCCAGATGACTGGCAAAACTCAATTATAGTTCCAATTTAAAAAAAAAATTAAAAGCAACAAAAGATAATGTGATACTAATCTAACTTCTGAGCCACACTGGGAGACACGCTAAAATAATAGTAAAAAAAACATACACATCACAGAACAATAACTAAGTCCAGCCGAGTTTGGCTTCAGAATAGGAACATAATGCACAGATGTACTATCTACCCTTAGACAACTAAGTGAATATGAGAAAAAGTTAAACATCATCTTTGTCGAACACAAAAAAAGTGTTCAACAGAATTAACATAGACATACTATGGTAAACTCTAGAAATACACGGAATCAAGGGACAAATACCACACAACATCACAATAAGCCAAAGCCAGGTGAAAACAACAGAAGTAACAGAACTATTCACAACAAAACCAGGAGTCAGACAGGGATGTGTGTTGTCACCTGTCCTATTCAATGTCTACATAGACAGAATTAGAAAATAATCAAACAATGAGATATATTCTTCTTCTTCAGCTTTCATTCTCAAACAGGACCATGTAGCAGGACCATGGTCTTACTAGATTTCCAGCAGGATGTATTCCAGAGAATGTAAATACGTTGTGTCGCTGTTTTATTTGCGCCAATGGTCCGACACATCCGTCTTCGGCGGTAATGAGATATATATTATAGCACATAAAAGGAAACAACACAGAATGAACAACGTAACAACGAACTCAATAAACTGATTTTCGCTGACAACCAAAGCATTATATACAACGACGTAGAAAAACTACAAAATCATATATCAACTTACTATCAACAATATGCAATAAATACAACATGCGGATTAACACACACAAAAACAGAAACTATGCAAATAACTAGATCAACAGATCACTTAAACACCCACAAATCGAACGCAAAAATAAAACAAGTGAAATAGTTCAAGTACCTAGGAAGTGTCTTCACAGAGGACAGACAGAGATAGAAACAAGATGTTAAAAGGAAAATGATGTGACATACTAGCTGTCGCCTTTGCTGTTGCACGGAAAACTCAACATGGAAGTAAAGAAACACATAAATTAAGAGCATGTTTATACCAACACCATGCTTCCAATACCAGGCAGTACTTCCAATACTTCCAACTGATAACAGAACAGAAAGATCACACATAACAGAAAGATCCAGACTTGCAAAATGAAATGACTAAGGAAGGCTATTGGAGTCAACAGACTCGCCAATATGTGCAGTGACAACATCAGAAAGATAATAGGTATATCATCAGGCATCGGGGTGCAAAGGGAACGCATTGCTCTAGGCGGACCCAGGGTTAGCAGATAACCAAGATCCCAAATGTACCTCCACGCGGTGCACCCTGGAAACAGAAATACAGCAGCTCGAGCTGATTCTGACCAAATCATTTGGGGATCGTGTCCGAGAATGTGGAGGTGGCAGAAGAAATGAGATTTGACTGCACAAGAGACAGACAATATCTCCGACACCACCAGCATCACCACATATAGCGACACTGTCGACATACAGTGAAGCTAGTCAGTCCAGTCCGAACATTGGAGGGGCGGCCAATGTAAAATGCACGGAAAGGTAGATACATGGCGAGAGACAAATAGATTTCATACTGAGTACAATGAAACAATGAAAGGGCAGAACAGCGCTAGAGGGGAGCGCGAACTGCAAATAGAAAGTGAAAAGTCTCTAGGAAAGGTGAACTACAAGCTCCGCAACTCGAGACGAGCATCTAGTTACCTGTGTTCCTTACAGGCAGAGACCAGACCATTCATTGGTGTTTGGTAAAGCAAGAAGACCTAATCCAACTCTAATGTCGAGCCTTCCTAAACCTGAAATATGCTCGCGAAGAGAAAGGGTTCTGTACCCGATTGGCTTAGGCAAGAAAGGGACAACGATGGTTGTTCTGGTCCAACTCTACTGTCAGGTTTTCCTACACCGGAAATACACTTGAAGAGAGAAAGGGTTCAGTACTTGATGGGCTCAGGCGCTATTGGGACAAGGACGATCAGCCCGAGAACGTCTTGCTCTCAAACGCGTGGTGTGAGACTCGAACTTGGACAAGGGGTACACGATGTTGTGAATGACACCTCGGCTAAGAGGGCGAAAGAGGCAGGGCCCAACTCCTCTGTTGAGTTCTTCCCCTTAAGGAGCCAGGCTCACGGATGAGATACGGTTCAGTACCCAATTGGCACAGGCACAGCACGTCCAATTACACGAGGCAAGTTCATAGACAGTGGAACACCTCGCACGAGTCAGACGAGAGCAAAGATCGTCTGGGCGAAGAGTCACCACTACGCGTGCCTGGAGACAGATATAGAGGCTGTCACAGGCTAAGGGTAGCCCACCCGAATTGTCAAGGCATGCCGAAATCGGATGTGCTAGGCCTACAAGGCGCATAACGGTGGCACAACGTAATCAAGCTCCCGGGGGAAATCGCACGGACACCCGTGATGGTTACAATGGAGCGAACGCAAAACAAACAAACAAACATCAGGAATCGAATATATAGAGAAACAACAGACAAAATGATTTGGACATCTTATGAGAATAAACAATCAATTTCCCATAAGAGCTTATAACAAGACAGAATCAGGATACAGAGCCAAGGACAGACCGAGGAAAAGATGGATAGACAACAAGAAGATCATCCTGAATAAACATGACTACACCTCATCTAGAGCAACACATCTGGCTCTGTAATGTAGACTATATCTCCTTCACAAACCCCTACACTCAACGGAAAGTGTGGAAACTACGACTACATCACCTAGGCATAGACAATAGAATAATGGGTAATCTTGTATTCCTTTGTTCAATGTTGAATTTTCTCCTGAGATTTATTTTATATTTAGATGGCTCCAACTCTCAGAGGCATGCACTGCTTCGAAAAAAATCTTCTTACTCAGAGGGGGTAGAAACATAATTGTATAGGTGATGTGATGTGTTGTTTTCATAGTAAAGTAAGAAAAGTAAAGTAACCCATAGCATTTATTTATGCCGTAGGTGTGTGAGATGTTAGCGATCTCACATTTCAGAGGCTCTGCAAATGAGGGCGGTAGCCATCACCTCTCCCTCGCAGTCTTTACTTCCCGGATTAATCCGGTACCCATTTAAGGCTGGGTCGACCCGGGAGCCGTTGCGATGGGGAATGAACCACTCATATGCGAAGCCAATACTCTAACCATTGCGCTAACGTAGCTCCCTAACCTTATCCATAAGAAACAATAATATATATTAGCATTACATGAATGTATATAATCTCTGGAAGATCTGCATACACGAAAAAAAAACTAAATACAAATTGAGATAGGAAAGTAAAACTAAACGGGCATGGGGAACTCCACTGGCATAGGGAACAAGAGTGAGAAATTCGTATTGCCTCGGAGTTCTATCGTCATCATCATCATCACTATCATCATTATCCTAATCATAATCATCATCATTAATATCATTATCACTATTATAGTCATCATTATTACAATTGCTAGAATCGTTAAACACTTTGTGACTTGATGTAATAATATTTTTATTTTTAATCAGCATACACCATGCTGTATAGTGTAAGCTATCATTGAATCTTCACAGCACTCTAGCCTCAGCACTGTGTATCAACTCTATTGTTGACTCTGTCATTCATCTTCACATCTGTCTACACTCAGTACTGTATTACCAGCTCTATTGTTGACTCTACCATAATATGCTGTAGTTTACAATTGTTGTTAAGAAAAATGCGACTATGATTTATGCTTGTCTTCTTGTGTCCTGTCTATTCCGCTAGCCTTTAACTTAAAACACAGAACATACAAGGCAGCAGTTTAAAATCAAAGTATTTCTTTACCTAAATGTACTTTACCATTTCAAGCACCATCTATTCGATGCATATGATTTTAAGACATAAGAAAGCCGCTTTTTTGCCTTTCCTACTGTTTGTATTTAAAAAAAAAAAAAGCTCTGTCACGAGTATGTCAGAAACTAGACTTGCTGTCAGAGACGGAATGTTAATCCGCAATAAAATATAAGTAAATGTACATTGTGTTATTATTATTTGTATTTTTTTTCGTAAACATTGTGTGTACTTCTTAATGTGAATATTTTTAATAAAATTGAGAGCATTTATTGAAACATGAAATCATAATACGTAGTTACTAATTGTCTGTAAAGTCCATCTCTGCAGCAGGTTAACTCGCCCATGTACGTTCAGAAGATTCACAAAGAAGACTACGTTCTGGACAGAATATGTCACCTCAAGAAATTACTAATTGTTGCGCATGGTTAATATGTTAGAGCATTGATATCACTGACATGAAATCCAAGGTTTGAATCTGTTTAAGAACTGTGATTTTTCTGTCTGAGTGTAAATTAAAAATACCAATCCTCGGGTTGATGTCGTGACGACAGCAAGGGTATGTGACCTTTACCACATCGCCACAGGTCTTTCACTCTTTTCATGTGGGAAAACACAAGGACATGCGGCCTGTATTACACCGCTACATGTACCTCAAAATTATACAAGTAAATTTAAGTAGGAAGCCAAAGGACAATTTTTAAAAATTCTTGAGGCTAACTTAAATTTATTTGTATAAACAATTATTCGAAGCAGAATTGTATTGTCTATATATGTTATCCATGTTTACAAGAAGACATATCGACCCTTGTATAAATTAATACGGATATTATGTTATATGTTTGTTGTTACTGAGGATATTTCAAAAGCTGTACGGGATGTTGGTTGTTATTGTAATAGTCCTTGTCTCGATCGGTCCTTTCTGGTGACTTTGTGTGCACGGTTTGAAAGGCTTGATGAAATCGCATCTTTTTTAGGAGATGCGGTTAGTCAAGTACTGAAGAACGCGTGTTCAATAGTTGCTAGGCGATTTGGTGCCGTTGAACGGACTGGTTCAATTCCCATTAGTCTCAAGAATTCTCAAAATTATAATGGGGGAACAGCACGTCCTATTCGAAAAACGTAATAAATGACATTTACTAACTGTGATTTTACAGTTCGGAGGTCGACCCAGTCTAAAGAAATGGGTACCAGATCCACTGTGAAAGTGAGGACGATCTGAAGCTGAAAATGACCATGTCACCTGTTTGAATGCTGTTGGTCAGTGACAAATACACAACAACGTATTCACGTGTTTGTGTTCAATGTTTATTACATCTCAGTCTACATTGTCTGAACTTAACCCCCAAGTTGTTGATTGGCCACATGTGTTACACGGGAGATTGAAAACCACATGTTACGAGAATGCTTGCCGAGGGATATCTTTTAGGGTTAGGCTATCTGAGGGCCATGTAAATCTCACGAGACAACTGTATAACTCTTTACATTGTTTTTTTTTTTGTGCGATTACAGTTGATATTTTACAATTTGAATATTATTTAGGCTGTAAGACACCGATTGAAATTGACGACTTTGTTAAAATCATGTTTTATTTTTAGTTCACTGTTCCAGTAAAAAGACTCCACAGACCATTCGCCATTTCATTAATAGTCGAGACCCATGGATTGGGAACATATGATCAACAACAGTGTTTCTCAACCTTTTATATGACCATGTCCCACCTAAGTCTTTCTAAAATTGTTATGCCCCACTATGTATTAGACAGTTTGACAACTTGGCACGGCAAGGAAACAACAACGACCTTGATACATAATACTGTGGACAGAGAGCTGTGGAGAGCCATGACCGCCTACGCCACCCGGCATGGCACCTGATGATGATGTAACATATACACATTTTTTAATATTCATAAATTGTAATATATCCTCCAAAATCCTCCCCCCCCCCCGCCCAATCACGAACAATCAAATTACTTCCCTGAAATCAAATTGCCTCCCTGTGTGGCGTTATCCCCATGTTGGGAAACATCGATCTACAGGTTACCATAGTTAATACCATTCAACTCTCTGTAGTCTCTTCTTTGTGTACGACAGGTGGAAATATTACTATACCATTCTTTGCTCCCCGTTTGGTTCCGGCGACACAGATGGATGATATAATAAATTAAAATATATTTATAATATATGTTTGTTTAGTGTTTTATTATCATTACAGTAATGTTGTTGTTGTTCGTCCATCACAAGTGATGATGACCATTTGTTACATCCACTTTTGAAAATTCAATTTTAGTTATGTCCTTGATTATGAGTTCGTAGATGGCTAATGAGCCCTATTCGAGCTGTAAATTTCCTTGTACAGTTTGGACATGGAATGACGACTGTAGACGGATCTTTGTCTATCCGTGACTTTCTAGCTGCTCTCTGCTGTTGAGCTGCTGCATTTCTTTTCTTTTCACAAGATGATGCGCTCTTTTTTATGTTAGAACGCCATGTAGATCTATTTTGTGCAAGTTCTTCCCATGTATCGTGGTCTATTTCAAAGGCTTTCAGTGAGTTCTTTAACGAGTCCTTGTAGCGCTTCCTTTGGCCACCTTGAGATCGTATACCCTTCTCTAGCTCACCATAGAGAAGTATATTTGGCAGACGGTGGTCTGGCATACGCACCAAATGACCTGCCCAACGAATCTGTGTCTGCATCAGGATCGTGTCAATGCTTGGGATACCAGCTCTATCAACGACAGTGGTATCTGGAATCTTATCTTGCCATCTGATGTTCATAACTTTTCTGAGACAATTTGTGTGAAAATGATTGAGTTTTTTCACATGACGTTTATACACAGTCCATGTTTCACTAGCGTACAGCAGCACTGGAAGTACCACTGCTCTGTAAACTTTCAGCTTAGTCTGTAGGTTAATGCAATTTCTACGCCAAACATTTGCGTACAATCTGCCGAAAGTACTGCTTGCTTTGGCGATCCTTGTATACACTTCATCATCAACGTTGGCATTTTGTGATAACGTACTGCCTAAATATGTGAATCTATTCACAACTTTCAGTGCTACACCATTTACCTTTATGCAGGGCTCGATACAGTAATACAAGCAACAGAACATCAGAGGAAATATACCTGGATAAATATGAATAAAAGATATGAACTGGACAAATTTATGGGTTTTTTGGGCAACATTCAAAGATTGTTTTAACAACATACATTGTCATATTATGTATACTTTTCTTTTGTGCAATAAATTTAATCTGTGAAGGTTAGAGATGAATGTGGAGCGTGGTAGCCTTGTTGATAGTTAGCTTGTCTGCTATCACGGTACAGCGTGCTTGGTTTGAAACCACGTCCGGACACACACAAAATTCGTGTTTTGATTTCTCGCTTGAAACTTCAACTCTTCCAGTCGACTCAGCTGTAAATGAGTACCCGACGCATGAGTTAGGGGAGGTAAAAACAGCAAGGAATGGAACTGGTCACCCCACCTAATAGTTGTTGTCGCTTAGTACATGAAGAATTATCTTCATCCGCTACGGATGGTTGCTGTCATGGGGGCCTACTTTTACTTATAGAGATGAAAGATTTTCAACATTAGTGTTAGTTTTGGCATCTTCTTCAGTTAGACAACTTGCTGATTGTTTTCTTGTTGCTGTGTTAAATGATGATTGCAGCGTATAGATAGATTTATTGGCATAACAGCAATTCTTTCGTCTCCTTTCGGGAACACTTCGACAGAGAGGCTAAGCATAAGAAGTCGTGGTGGCAGAATTACATGAATTGCAACTACGATTAGCTTTAATGGGCATACGCTGAAGTACAAGTGTAACATGAAAACTTGTTAACTTAAATGACAAACTAATATTTGCTTTAAAAATATAATAAATTGACAGAACATATTTGGAATCACACTCTCACTGAGCAGATTTCATTTAGTCACAATCTCACCAGGTAGATTTCATTCTGTCCCAATCTCACCAGGTAGATTTGAGATTTAAAAACACAATCTCAGAAAGTATGTTTGTTTCAGTTACAATCTCACCATAGATTTGAAATTTGACTCAGTCACAATCTCACCAAGCACATTTGTTTCAATCATAATCTCACCGAGTAAATTTGATTCAGTCACAATCTCAGCAAGTAGGTTTGATTCAGTCACAATCTCACCGAGTAGGTTTGATTCAGTCGCAGTCTAACCGAGTAGATTTGATTCAGTCGCAGTCTCACCGAGTATATTTGATTCAGTCACAGTCTCATCACGTATATGTGATTCAGTCACAATCTCACCGAGTAGGTTTGATTCAGTCACAGTCTAACCGAGTAGATTTGATTCAGTCACAGTCTCATCACGTATATGTGATTCAGTCACAATCTCACCGAGTAGGTTTGATTCAGTCACAGTCTCACCGAGTAGGTTTGATTCAGACAGAATCTCACCGAGTATATTTGATTCAGTCACAATCTCACCTAGTAGGTTTGATTCAGTCACAGTCTCATCAAGTATATGTGATTCAGTCACAATCTCACCGAGTAGGTTTGATTCAGTCACAGTCTCACCGAGTAGGTTTGATTCAGACAGAATCTCACCGAGTATATTTGATTCAGTCACAATCTCACCTAGTAGGTTTGATTCAGTCACAATCTCACCTAGTAGGTTTGATTCAGTCACAATCTCACCAAGTAGGTTTGATTCAGTCACAATCTCACCGAGTAGGTTTGATTCAGTCACAATCTCACCAAGTAGGTTTGATTCAGTCACAATCTCACCGAGTAAATTTGATTCAGTCACAATCTCACCAAGTAGGTTTGATTCAGTCACAATCTCACCAAGTAAATTTGATTCAGTCACAATCTCACCAAGTAAATTTGATTCAGTCACAGTCTCATCAAGTATATGTGATTCAGTCACAATCTCACCGAGTAGGTTTGATTCAGTCACAGTCTCACCGAGTAGGTTTGATTCAGACAGAATCTCACCGAGTATATTTGATTCAGTCACAATCTCACCTAGTAGGTTTGATTGAGAATTTACTATATCTACAAACTGTATCACATGAGATAAAACTAAAAATTGTTGAAGGGATGGGATGCTTCTTTTTAACCAATCTCGTATCACTTCTGTAGTTTCACAGTCATCTCCAATTTGTGATATAGATTAATTTTACTAATGTCCATTTGGCTCACTGGTAAAACACAACGGGCATTTAGGGACCAAACCCGAAATAAAGGAATGACGAAAACGTATGTGCTGGACCTCGGACGTCTTGACCACAAGTGGCCAACCGGGGTGCAAATAATCACAGTTCTACCGTGGAACTTGCAGCAGAACGTACTTCACGCTCCCCGGCGGAAATCACACGAAATATTCGTTGTGGTTATTTGAGAGCGAACGAAGAAGAAGAAGAAGAACGGGCATGAGATCGTGGACCACTGGGTCAGCAACCATACGGCCTTTCAGATACAACGTCATCCCCACGCAATGTTTGGTTTGAATTAATTTAAACACAAAATGCATGCGTTATTGTTTACTTATATATCCTCATCTGAAATGTTCAGTTTGAGATGTAGATATATAGAAGAATCTGTTTGAGATGTAGATATATAGAAGAATGTGTTTGAGATGTAGATATATAGAAGAACGTCTTTGAGATGTAGATATATAGAAGAATGTGTTTGAGATGTAGATATATAGAAGAATGTGTTTTAGATGTAGATATATAGAAGAATGTGTTTGAGATGTAGATATATAGAAGAATGTGTTTGAGATGTAGATATATAGAAGAATGTGTTTTAGATGTAGATATATAGAAGAATGTGTGTGAGATGTAGATATATAGAAGAATGTGTTTGAGATGTAGATATCTTCTTCTTCACCGTTCATTCTCAAACTCCTGCTGGATCTCTATTGTAGCAGGACCATGTCATATCCATGTGGATATGCAGAAGAATACGTTTGAGATTTAGATATATAGAATAATAGGAACAACTATGGAAATAGAAAAACAAATAAAGAGATTCTGGCAACGCATAGTAGGAAAAGCTAATTATTAAATTAAAGGGGTGCAAAGGGAACGCATTGCTCTAGGTGGACCCAGGGTTAGCAGATAGCCAAGATCCCAAATGTACCTCCACGCGGTGCACCCTGGAAACAGAAATACAGCAGCTCGAATCTGATTCTGGCCAAATCATTTGGGGATAGTGTCCGAGAATGTGGAGGTAGCAGATGGAAAGAGATTTGACCGCACAGGAGACAGACAATATCTCCGACACCACCAGCATCACCACAAATAGCGACACCGTCGACATACAGTGAAGCTAGTCAGTCCAGTCCGAACATTGGAGGGGCGGCCAATGTAAAATGCACGTAAAGGTAGATGCATGGCGAGAGACAAGTAGATTTCATACCGAGTACAATGAAACAATGAAAGAACAGAACAGCGCTAGAGGGCAGCGCGAACTGCAAATAGAAAGTGAAAAGTCCCTAGGAAAGGGGAACTACAAGCTCCGTCAGCTCGAGACTAGCTTCTAGTTACCTGTGTTCCTTACAGGCAGAGACCCAGACCCATTCATTGGCGTTTGGTAAAGCAAGAAGACCTAATCCAACTCTAATGTCGAGCCTTCCTAAACCTGAAATATGCTCGCGAAGAGAAAGGGTTCTGTACCCGATGGGCTTAGGCAAGAAAGGGACAACGATGGTAGTCCTTGCCCAACTCTACTGTCATGGTTTCCTATACCAGAAGTACACTTGCAGAGAGAAAGGGTTCCGTACCCGATGGGCTAAGGCACAAAAGGGACAACGATTTAGCCCGGAAATACACTTGAAGAGAGAAAGGGTTCAGTACCTGATGTGCTCAGGCGCTATTGGGACAAGGACGCTCAGCTCGAGAACGCCTTGCTCTCAAACGCGTGGTGTGAGACTCGAACTTGGACAAGGGGTACACGATGTCGGTGAATGACACCTCGGCTAAGAGGGCGAAAGAGCCAGGGTCCAACTCCTCTGTTGAGTTTTTCCCCTTAAGGAACCAGGCTCACGGATGAGAAACGGTTCAGTACCCAATGGGCACAGGCACAGCACGTCCAATTACACGAGGCAAGTTCATAGACAGTGGAACACCTCGTGCGAGTCAGACGAGAGCTAACATCGTCTGGGCGAAGAGTCGCCACTACGCGTGCCTGGAGACAGATATAGAGGCTGTCACAGGCTAAGGGTAGCCCACCCGAATTGTCAAGGCATGCCGAAATCGGATGTGCTATGCCTACAAGGCGCATAACGGTGGCACAACGTAATCACGCTCCCGGCGGAAATCGCACGGATATCCGTGATGGTTACAATGGAGCGAATGCAAAACAAACAAACAAACAAACATTAAATGAAAGCAAAATTAAGAAACGACATTTTGGACATACAAGCAGACATGATAAATTGTTGAAGACCCTACAGTCAATTTTGCAAAGAATAATTAGCTGAAATACAAGTGAGATGAAATATAATGGACTGGGCAGGATACAATCTAACAGTGCATGGCTAAGACAAGAGAAAGAGGACAGTGGAGGCCAGTTGCAGCAAACTTTCGATGCGGAAATGGCACATACAGATTTTGCTGTATCGTTATCCTATAGATATTCCCAGTCTGTTTTTGTCTCAAGGAATACGAGCGTGAAAATCGTGTTTTTCTTTGTGCAATTAGTGTTGATGGGGATTTTTGTTTTTAAAAATACAACCTTTCAAATCTAGAAGACTAACTCTCAGGAATATGCAATGTGTTTACAAGCTTACTACACACAGATGATCTATGTAAGTATGTAGAATGCATGACCCGGTATTTTTCAAGCATACACACAGTGATATTACAAGATGAAATCATTTGGAGGCATCAGTGTTGACAGGCTTTTTTGATCATACCACTCAATACCACACATCCCATATGACTGCATGAATTCAATACCACACATCCCATATGACTGCATGAATTCAATACCCCAAGAACAATATATAACCCATTTCAATAGCATATATCAACGGTATATGTAGGTCCCAAGACATAACTTTTCGTCGGAGATAAAGTTACTTTTGATGAACTAAGTAAAGGTAGGTTCCATGTCAACAACATGTCGTTCGGGATGAAGATAATTCTTCAAGCACCAAATATTAGGGGGGGGGGCAGTTCCCTTACTTGCTATATAAAGCAAGCTCACTATCATCGTGTATACCACGCTCCACTGCATATATTACTGTACTAAAGAAGAAGATTTATCAGCGATTGTAGTGGCTACTCTAGGCGGATGCTCCAAAAGCAATATCCAAGGGCGTCGCAATCGAAATGCGGTTGGTTTATGTAAAAGAGGAAAGCTTGCCCGGTGCAACAGTTAGTGTGTTATAGTAACACATTAAATAACATGAATATAAAGTCAGTGTGTTAGAGGAACACACATTAAATAACACGAATAGAACGCAAGCGTGTTAGGAAAACGCCCTTTAAATAAAACGAATAGAAAACCAGGAGCCATGGTTCATAAATTACAAAGAACTGCTGACCAATAGCTTACTCAAATTCCTTGCCATATGTTATTTAATGTGTGTGTTCCCCTAATACACTGGATTTGTAATCGTGTTATTTAATATGCAGTCCCCTAAATTTTAGTGCAAATTTTCTTCTGTGCCTCCCCTCTCTAGTGGTGCCTAAAAGAAAGACTTTCACCAAGGCTTTATACGTTTTATGGCTATAATTCTTGTTGTTTATTGCTCAAATGGCCACCTTCCTGCGGTTCAAGCTACGATAAGAGTTTGTGTTCCCCCCCCCCATTTCAAAATAGTTCTGTGTGTGAACACTGTACTCTCGTCGCCCCCAGTGGTATCCTCTACCATATCTGACTAACTAGTTATTTTAAAAGTATGAGATTTAGTCAAGTAGAAGTTTCATCTAGAAAGCAAAACTTAAAAGAATATTTCACACAATCATATTCAAACTCGAAACACCTAAATTATATGATTGAAATGACACTGTTTCTTTTCACAGGGATACAAATTTTTTTATTAGTAAAGACATTACAAAACATTTGCAAATAATAGTAAATTTTTGACGAAACTGAAATTTAGTAGAATTATATAACTATACACAAGCCGACAAGTGTTAACATCAAAACACTTCCACAGTATCTACTGAATTAGCTTATGTGATAGTAAATGCAAGCAAAATAAATAAGATAGTGTTCAGAGGTAAAAATCTATATCATTTAAAATTACTCCAAACAAATAATTGGGCATTAATACAGACAAACGGAATGATTGAGAAAAATAGTAACTATTGAACAAACCCCAACCTTCTTCAAAGAAAAAATGTGTAACAGGAATAAATGTATTAGTTCATTGTTACATTGGGTCATACATTTAAATGTCTTTAGTTATTATTGCAAGATACACATGAACAATGAAGTGAATTCCAGAAAATAAAGTTAGGAATGGAAGTGAATTTGTAGAAGTGCCTGAAATTACAGTTTTATATCAGTTTTAACATATACTTAATGCGCGGAAGTATATTGTCTGATAGTATTTTCATTTATATGCTTTATTTATTACCATTTCGTCATCGACAAAATGTATGCTTGTAATATACAAACCACTATTTTGGCTCACAAGAGACACATCCTTCAATAATTTAAGGGTTACAGAAATGTGAATAGGAATTAGACAATAGGAAGAGCTGTTCTATTGCTTTTAAATTGAGGCGCAAACAATGATCAGTGAGAATTCTAAGAATGGTGATATGGTTATATACGAGGCGTGTTCAAATGAAAACGGGACTTGTGGATTTATTTAAAAAGTATCATACGCAATTTAATATTTTCAACGGAATTGAACAAAGCAACCACTTGTGAATAAGAATGCACCTGGGTTCATCAGAAAAAATCTCCGTATGCATTTAGGCAAGCATCCCACTGTTTAGGTAGACGTCGAATGCCGTCCGAGAAAAAGTTGCGTGGCTGTTCTCTGAACCATGTGGTCACCGCTGTCTTCACGTCTGCGTCGCTGTTGAAACGCTGTCCCTTTAGTGCTTTCTTCAACGGTCCGAACAAATGGAAATCACACGGGGATAAATCGGGACTATAGGCTGGGTGATGAAGAACTTCCCAATTCTTCTTTGCCAATGTTACCTGCACAATTTTTGCGACGTGTCAACATCAATGCCGCCCATTATAAAGACACTTTAGACAAGCTGCATAAGGCCATCAAGGCTAAGCGACCAGGCAGACTTTCTCAAGGTGTGATTCTTCTCCACGACAACGCTCGTCCGCACGTCGCAAAAATTGTGCAGGAAACATTGGCAAAGAAGAATTGGGAAGTTCTTCATCACCCAGCCTCGTACACGGATGATTCTGTTGTTAGACGTATCTCTAGTTCGTGGGCTTTCATAGAGCTGGTGTAGGGGTGACTATTAGGAGAGTGGAGCTTTCGCTGTAACTACAAGTAGAATGACAACGGAAATCATGACAGTGACCAGCGCCTACAACTGGTTGGGCACACAGAGTGCAGCTGGTGTTTGAATTTTCAGTAACTCTATGATCATGATCAAGATAATATAAACATCCTGAACAGGGGCGTAGGTAATAATCTGGGGAGGTGGAACTTGGATGATGACATTCATTTTTAATGCCTGGTCAGTCGGGTGTTCAAGTCAATGAGTGAGCGGTAAGATTGGCAGGCTCTATAGAGTGGTCGGGCAATGGACCGCGCCGACATATTGAACTCTTTGAGAGAAATTACATGATCAAACGAAATTTTGAAGAATATTATATCTTTTCTAGAGTAAAGGAGCTGGTCGTGAAATGTGGTGTGGCAAGAAATGAACTTTTTCTTGGGCGCCAAAGATAGTTTGCTAACCAACAGAGAACTTAAAACTGTCAGTCGTCGTGTAATAGCAGATATGCTCAGTGGGAGAGCGGAGCACTTATGAATGTCTCCTGTGTGCATTGATGATGATGTCTCGATTAATTAACTGCTTTGAATAGCAGGATAATGAAGACGTGTATAGACTGGTCATGTATGCCGACATGATTTCTTCTCAGATGCGATTTTGTAGGAAACAGTTGAAGGTAAAGTGGCAAAAATGGGTAAAGAAAGACATGTGTAGACAATAGGACTGGACAGGTCAAGAGTTTTCAATACTAATGTGGATCATCGAGGATGTATGTAGCTGGAGTAATGTTCGTTGATGTATCAAATGTAGTATATACTATGATGTATCAAATGTAGTATATACTACGAGGCGTGTTCAAATGAAAACGGGACTTGTGGATTTATTTAAAAAGTATCATACGCAATTTAATATTTTCAACGGAATTGAACAAAGCAACCACTTGTGAATAAGAATGCACCTGGGTTCATCAGAAAAAATCTCCGTATGCATTTAGGCAAGCATCCCACTGTTTAGGTAGACGTCGAATGCCGTCCGAGAAAAAGTTGCGTGGCTGTTCTCTGAACCATGTGGTCACCGCTGTCTTCACGTCTGCGTCGCTGTTGAATCGCTGTCCCTTTAGTGCTTTCTTCAACGGTCCGAACAAATGGAAATCACACGGGGATAAATCGGGACTATAGGCTGGGTGATGAAGAACTTCCCAATTCTTCTTTGCCAATGTTTCCTGCACAATTTTTGCGACGTGCGGACGAGCGTTGTCGTGGAGAAGAATCACACCTTGAGAAAGTCTGCCTGGTCGATTAGCCTTGATGGCCTTATGCAGCTTGTCTAAAGTGTCTTCTTCTGTTGCAACAATATGCGCCTGACCTGGCCGTGCAAGATCTGCCGTTAACTCACGTCCGTCTTTGAACATACGCACCCACTCCATCACTCTGGTCCTCGACAAACATTTGTCACCATATGCTGCCTTCATTCTCCGATGAATGTCTACTGCTTGACATCCTTCAAATGAAAGAAACTGGATCACAGCACGCTGATTCACTTTGGACGGGTTCGGAATCACACCCGCCATATTGTTAACAGTCTTCTGCAGCACATATGCATGCTGGGAAGATGAACACGTGACCGTATGTAAATTATTGGATACTCATTACTAGTGCACAATGTCATCAATATCAGTGCGCTCTATCACGCGTGGTGTAACACGTCCCGTTTTCATTTGAACACGCCTCGTAGTATATACTACCCAAATAGGGTATGGATGTAAGGATGTAGTTATTGTCTATTATATTTGTTTGTGCTGGAACGCACAACCCTCGAGTCTAATATAAATCAACCTGTCCATCAAATTGTTAAAAATTATCTTTGCAATACTACTTTTTATTTGTAATTTACCTACAATTAAGAATATATTTTATTATTACTTGCTGTTTCTACATTGTAATTAAACAAAGAACAACTTCATGATTTTGGTGAGTGGGTTAAACTTGTCAAAGTCTAAACTTATCGGTAACAGCATCATTCTAAGAGTGATCGCTATAATCAAGCTGCTCACCTTTGTTTTACAATTCATGTGTTGGTACTCATTTCCTGAGACTAGGTAGATCCAGAAGATATCTTTTAGTATAAAATATAGATCCGTTACTGTGATTTGAATTACGTAACACTTTAGAAATTAGTGCATTAATATCTGGGTGTATTATCTCTATTATTGACATATTTGTTTCAAATAAATGTACAATATATATCGAATAATTTAGTTTACAATATACTGAATATAGGACTTGAGGTACAGAGTCGTTGATCATATTCCTGACTCTATCACTCACAAGAGAAGTCATATGTATGCAACACTGAATACTAAATTATTCCAATCATATCTTAGTTGTTTTCCCCCTCATTAATTAAATCATGCTACCTCTGTAATCACACTTATCAAAGATGTATATATAGACTAAAAATATCTACAAGAAGAGTACCACAAGTTACGATGCGAATTGATGTGAACTGGACGGATCTGGTTCAAATCACGTCTGTTAACTTCTGAAGAGGATAATGTGGTGGCATATTGCTAGCGTGTTACACTGATCACAAAATGGAACAAACAATAGCAACACTGTCGCATATGGATAAGATGTGAAGTTGGGTCTGAATACCCTTCTCCATAATAGCTGTGATGAAACTTTCTGAAGACCTATGCTTTGACTTCTGGATTAGAATCAATCGTTATAGCTGCAACATATCTCGAGATTGAGGGAAACATGGAGTAGAAAGTTATATTGTTTGTTGAATTCTACCTTACGGCTACATTCAACAGCTATTTTGGACGTGCAGTGACTCTGGAAAACTTACAGATAACAAGGAATGTCAGAGAAATACCATTCTGAGTCGAATGTAGAGTTCCACCTTCTGAAATAAAGAACGTGAGTGATTTCTTTGACCTTTGTCACCATCATCGTCACCATCAGCAGCAGCACCACAACCAACATCATCATCCTCATCACCATCATCATGGATGCACACATTTCCTATAATTTCTTTCTTTATATTTAAATATGTCTCACATTTCTGTCAATGTGACCTGAACGAGTCAATGACATATTCAAACAAACTGTTACGCCCTCGTCCATGGGCGTCGTAGTCGTCCCTTTCCCCATCTAAATTGCAAACATGCATTCCATTAAGGAAAGGATAGCAAACCTAAAAAATACTAATGAACTTTATGTGTGCATATGAATAACATAGTCACCAGTGAAACAATGAAGATTAGCTTTTAGTGGACACACTGTAAAATCCCGTATTTATATGGTTATTATATGAGATATAACAAATGTACCTGGTCAGTATACCAACACTAAAAATGTGATTAATATTATGCATCGTGAGAGATCTGCAATACAATAAGTGTAAAGAACGTATTTACATTGATAAGATTTGGAAGAGTGTATCGGAAATTTTAAAATGCTATAAATAAAAAGGAAACATGCAAGTGCATATTATATAAATTAATTAATGGAATGAACGTTTCTGTAAATGTGACTTACAATATTTTGCAACAGTTTGAAAGCGATCGTATACTGAAATTAAAATATGTATATGATCTTGGAAAATTGCACAGCTTGAAATGCTGAATTTTGCAGATGATACAAGCGTTAACAAATAATGATGATAATAATAACAATAATAAAATAGCCTAGCACATACTTCCAGAGTCACAGTGTCGGTGCTGATCTGGTAGTTCTACAACAGATATGACCTTCACTCTTAGCTTCATGAAACATTTAGAGAGCAAGGAAGAACTCATGCAGTTGCGTTTGTCGACCTAACAAAAGCTTCCGACACTGTTAACAGGGCGTCCCTCTATATGGTACTCGAATCAATTGGATTTACTGCAAGACTGTTACAACATGTTACTTTATTCTATAGAAACATGAAGTCAGTCATCCAGTTTGATGTCTGTATCTACTAAATGTAATTTTAATTGCCATGAAAATCACTAATGCCAAAAAAGTGTTGCGTTAATGGCTACATCCTGAATATAATATAATCACTACAGCCAAAAAATGATGGATGCATGGCTACATGCTGAATAGGACATGCTACACATTTTTTTCTTGATGCCAAAACTGGAGTTATGCAAAAATATGTTCTTACTCCAGGCCTCTTTGGAATTTATTATTTGCATTTTTACATTACATCTTTGAAAACACGATGGATGACGTCTTTATTGTCACAATACACATTGGATCTAGGTTAAACTTAGCCTGCTTTAAAGCCTAAACTAAGACAACTTTGATTTTCTAAGGGGCTTCTGTTACATGACGTTGCAGCCCTAGTTGTCCATAATGAGTCCGTACTGTAAGATCTGAGTAAGAACTAGGCATGAAACTGTGGCTTGTTCCTGCTATAAAGAAACAGCATGAAAACTTGGCTATATTGCTACAATATTGACACGGTGCTTAACATAACGATGAAAAACCTGCAGTTTGTCAGTACATAGCCTCAGCTACCTGGTATTTACAGTAACTACAAATTTCTCTCTTGGCGAAGAGATAAGTATTCGTATAGGAACGCTGCTATCAATTTTTGAAAATATGTCAAGAAGATTTTGGAACACCATGAAATTGACAATGGAAACAAAATATATCGATCTACCGGATATGTGTGCTCAGTGTTCTCGTATATGGATCTGAAACATGAACACTATATTCACAACAACAAAATGTAACATCGTCCATTTATGATGTCTCAAAAATTCTGAATATTAAGTGGCTGGATAACGTTGCCAGCAATGATGTTCTACAGAGAGTCATGCTTCCAACAATATTTTCCACAGGGCGCCATTCATGTGAGTTGGCATGTCGAAAGAAGAACAACAGCTGTATCTCAAAACAAATACAGTCTGGGAAACTCTCAAAGGGTGCTAGAAGAAAAGGCTGACCAAAGTTGCGATAGAAAGGCGTATTCACATAATGAATTATTTTGTCATCGCTTCCGACAGCTTAGAAAAACTGGCAAAAGATTATACCACATGTAGAACAACGCTTTTCAGTGGTGCTAAGACAGAATTCCATACTGAGCAAAGAAGAAGAACGATGATTCAAACATACGGTGCAACAGTCCAGTGATATCATTTTCCAATGCTTATTCTGCAAAACACCAAATAGCTCATGGATTTGTAGATCTAGCAATGAATATATTCTACTCTTTCCCGATTAACTACTTCTGGTTACAAACTTGATCCAGTCTGTCCAGACGAATAAAACCATATATAATGATGTAGACAAATACGAATGTTTACAGTCGTTGCATAAATTTTCACTTAAGTCGAATGTATCGAACATTTAGGCGTTGAAATCTCAGCCGAGATGTAAACCATGACACAACGCATTCTGTTTGTATGATAAGCTTTATTTCATTATTTCTTCTGTTCACAATCTCAATCATCATCTTGAGTATGTACGAAACAGTGCGCTCATTATAATGCATGTGTACTAAATTAGATTATGTTGAAATGCACTGCAACTTCTTTATATATATATATATATATATATATATATATATATATATATATATATATATATATATATATATATATATATATATATATATATATATATATATATATAAATATAAGTATTATTTACTCTCGCTATCTCTTTCTTTCTCTCATCTTTGCCAAGATACCAAAATACCAACTATTAATCCCAACAATTTAGTAGTCTATTATTATATAAGGAATGTAACACAACATATTAAAACGATTGCAACAGAATCAAAGGAATGGAACATGGCAAACAAACAAAATATTAATAACCCGAATGTCCGTGCCAATAGGCTGTGAGGGTAAAAAAAAAGAGGAGTAATTGACTAGAAATCTTGTTAGAAGCTGAATCGTGGTAAACAGTAAAGATTCAGTGTGCTTCTGTACTATGTCAGGGAAAACTAAAAATTCAGTGTTTCTGCACACTATGGCAGAGATAACTAAATATTCAATGTCTGCGCACTATGTCATTCTTCTGTGCTATTCCGACTGATCTGATTATCGTATTAGTCGTTTTGTCTATACTTTGTGCCGCCAGCAAATGAAAAGTATGGAGCAATCACAGGTCAGCTAACTGTTGTGACCAGTAATAAGACCCTAATAATTTGGAGGAGGTAATGGCTGAATGCACTTCCACAATTTAGCGAAATGATGTGTTCTTCCAGGATAAACGTCTCCTTTTACAGACTTCACCAATTGCAGTAACCCAACGTATTTCCGAAAAAGCATTACTAGAAATACAAATGATGAATTACTTATGTGGATTAAAGCTAGAAGGACATAACAATGCGTTGACTGTATTTGCTGTTCTACATCATTTGATATTTGGTGGTGTTTAACACTGTGTGTTATTTACTGCTTTTCATTGTATTGTATCTTACAGTAATTAGTATATTAGATATCTTAGGCTTAGGTCTTAGATATCTGTGGCGCACCCGTGAGGACCACCTGAAGTCGTGGTGGCGGCTCACCTTCGTGTATATGAGCACGAGCATAGGAATTTATGAGCATAGAAAACTGGTCGCAGAAGAACAAGAAGATGTCTTACGGTATTTTGTTTCTTAGGTTTTAAGTATCCTATGGCATTATATCTATCTCGGCAGGACTGGATTTAGACTTGATAGGGCCCTAAGCTATTTGAGATATGGGGTCCTAATCTATTTGAGATATGGGGCCCTAAGTTATTTGAGATATGGGGTCCTAATCTATTTGAGATATGGGGCCCTAAGTTATTTGAGATATGGGGTCCTAATCTATTTGAGATATGGGGCCCTAAGTTATTTGAGATATGGGGTCCTAATCTATTTGAGATATGGGGCCCTAAGCTATTTGAGATATGGGGCCCTTTAACGATTAAGAATATATAGATAGTGAAATAAAAAAATTGTTTGGCGCCCCCAAGAAAGTGGGGGCCCTAAGCTGTAGTTTGTTTAGCTTATAGGTAAAATCCAGCACTGCTGTTCGGGTGTCAGGAGCAGGGCAGTTGCCACGAATTTGATCAGGAAGTAAGTAGGTCATCATTTTAGATTACCATTTAGGAAAGTCTATTTGTTTGGTCCTACTGTCGAAATGATGGTGAAATAATGAGAGTGGGGTGGGGGGGGGGGGTGCTGTCTTTATAATTTTATTTCCGTTCCTCTGTGTTAATTATTACCTTCTGTTTTCATAGTGTGGAGTGGATGGAACGTGTTAAGAACTTCGTATATAAGATCTGGTCAAGAGCTGCGTAAAACTGAAACTAAGCCTTTGTTTTGATATAGCTTCCAGGTTCAGAACATATTTCTCTATACATTTTCCGTTACCTATTTCTAACAGAAATCCATTTGTAATAATTTGGCCAATGAGGCACAACTAGATATGAATGCTTTACATGAGTACTTAAACCACAGTAAATATCATGAACTACGTCAGTTTCAGAATGTACTATTCAATTATCATATAAAGTCTACTTCAGTTTCAGAATATACTATTCAAATATTATGAAAATCTATGCAATAGTTAGTTGGGGGAGACATATTTTCAATCATAATAATTGTAATATTGATAACATGTTAAACACCATGTGATAAAACAAGGTCATTACGGAGAAATACATGATAAGACAAATAATCCACGATGTATAATGTATAATAAACATTAAACTTTCACGGCGGGAAGGGAATTTTGGAGCAATTTTGAATACAAAAGAACACACTGAAAATATTTGTTCATATCGATCAACGACTATGTAATGTTCAGAAATATTAATAAATATATAATAGAGTGCGTACGAGTTGTGCGTACACAAACAGTTTAATCATCTATTCTAACAACAATGCGAAATGAATTCATTTTTTTGGGTACTAAAACATGTTGCCGTTATTGGTCAGTTGTGTTATATATTATAAATATAAATGTTTCCGGTTTATGTCTGAAATTCCAAGAAAAGAAGTTCTAGAAAAACAGGAAGTCAGTTATTGCACGGATATACTATTTTAATAAAGTGTGAAATTACAATAATAGGATGCAGTGGCGAGCATACAGGAAAATATTTCTTCCATGAATCTCATGTGCAGCAATAAAGAAATGAGAGGAATGCAACTATACATCTTTACATAACTTATCTGATGTTGTATTGAGCATAAGCATAAATGAATATTCTCAAACATAAAAGCGAGCAAGTCTTGGTCCAAGATCAAATAGAATGACCAAAAACCAAATTAATTCAATACCAGACAATGTAATAAATTTGATCACGAAAAATGAGTAAAGGTTTCATATACATGGTCATTGACTAGTTTTTGAGTCACGAGCTGTGGTGATGGTGAATGTGCAACAAATATATTAGCACATCATTCAGCTGTAAAAGGCTTGCACTTTCAATACCTTACCATTTCCTGACTAATTTCGTGTAGGCTGTTTTATATTGAACATTTACCCCAAGCTTTAATTTGCAACAATTATTTCAAAATTTCATACCACGCATCTCCAGGTATAAATACTGCCTATAAATGTCAATATTATATGTTTTCCGTTAAGGAGTTGCATGAAGGTTGTTTGTGGCTTGTGCGATAAGGGCAACATGCTCTTGCTGACGCCACGTCATGTACAATGTGCACTTTTTAAAAGTGTCATAACAGTAAAATAAAACCCAGTTTTTACCAGGAGTCGAACCCTGGAGCTCACATGTAATGTATGAGACCAACGATTTAATATCTAGGCCATGTGCCATACATTAGTATCACTGCTAGACCCATTATTAACATGTTATAGTCAATCATTCATGTATCAAGCACATTTATCATTAAATATTTGATAACATCAGTTCGACTGACATGTTGATATCACGTGTTCTGTCAGTGCTTTCAATTCTATATCAATTATGACTAATTTAAAACGCGTACTTAATGACAACACCGTAAGTACATTTCTACACAGTTTGAATTTTATACAAGCTGTAAGTGAATTTCTCAAAGATGCACATGTGTTATAATTTTACGAGCACTAGTCAGAAACATGGAGAAAATATGCCATTTATTACATGAATGAATTTATTACATGAATGATTGTTCTGCAACCAAATTTGACATATCCATGTCTTTTTTGACTAGAAGTCTGAATATCAAGAATAAAATACTTGGTGAAGTCATTCAGAGTGTTTAAAATCTCCATTCTGCTTTGTGTGAGCAATGGAGATAAATTTAATCAATAGACGAGTTTCAAACAATTTATTTGTTCTAATCATTCAACTTCGTGTTCGGATTGTTGTCCTCGGTGTCGAATTCAACAAAGATCGTTACCGCGCAGAGAACCGCCTAAACCTCGCATCTGTCATCCTATGAATATAAAAAACATACAGAAACTAAATGCCAACTTCAGTGAATGAGTCATCAGCTTTTAGAACCGAGTTCATAGTTGCAGATGAGTCCGTAAATAAGTGCATCAGTTATTCAGATTCGTGAACAATATGTAACCGCTACTGTAGTCTAGGTTTGTTTTACGGCTTTTTGTGTGTGTTTGTTTTGTTGAAATATTCATACAAAAACTGCTGGCTCATGGCAGCAAATGTCGGGGGAAACTTTCTCGCACCATTAGAATAAATCTGGCATTTAGAGAAATAACGTTTTTCTAGATATATAGTTTGTGGAAGAGACTTTTTCCAAATTCGTTACTGATCTCCAAGTTGTTCCATCCAGTTTGGAGATTTAAAGAAATCAGGCAATGTATCGTCCATTCTAGCAATGATCTTGTAAATAGCTTTCTTCCACGAGGGTTCTGCGTCCTTATTTGACTGTATAGATTTGAAAAACTCCTTGAGTGCTGCTTGTACTGCGGCTAGAAAGTTGTGGGGTACCTGCAATGAAAGAAGAATAACCTCTTGTATACATAGGGCGTGAAATGTATGAAAAGCAGACAGTGACGGTAATGAAAATTGAGGACTGAAAACAAAAATAAAATCAGTAATCATAGTGAAAAACATGTTTTTTTTTTAAAAATTGATGTGGCATTACAAAAATAGACAATAATCTGTGTGGTGTATTATACTTCTATATTTACGATTCTATGAACCACAACCTCTATTATAGTCAGCGCCGGATTTAGACGTGATAAGCCCAAAGCTATTTGAGAGACCTTTATAAGTTCAGATATTATTAGTCAGTGCCCAATATGATTCTTTTGGGACCCCAAGAAAGTGGGGGCCCTAAGCTATAGCTTGTTTAGCTTATACGTAAATTCTGTACTGATTATTGTTGATGGTGAAAGCTATGCTATAACCAGAGAGGTCTTTCTTACCATAGGAGGCACGTTTCATCGTAATAATTCACAAGAAGCAATCATGATACGGAGATACGTGAAATAGTGAGAGAAAGTAACATAACATGAGGGAGGAGTACAAGATTTTAGATATGGAGATACGACGTGAAATAGAGAAAGTAATATAACATGAGGGAGGAGTACAAGATTTTAGATATGGAGATACGACGTGAAATAGAGAAAGTAACATAACATGAGGGAGGAGTACAAGATTTTAGATATGGAGATACGACGTGAAATAGAGAAAGTAACATAACATGAGGGAGGAGTACAAGATTTTAGATATGGAGATACGACGTGAAATAGAGAAAGTAACATAACATGAGGGAGGAGTACAAGATTTTAGATATGGAGATACGACGTGAAATAGAGAAAGTAACATAACATGAGGGAGGAGTACAAGATTTTAGATATGGAGATACGACGTGAAATAGAGAAAGTAACATAACATGAGGGAGGAGTACAAGATTTTAGATATGGAGATTCATTCATTCATTTTCCTTTTACGTTGAAGTTAGCGCATAGGGCAGAGGTCAGATCTCTCCAATTCTGTCTGTTCAAAGTTATTCTGTGCAGTTCTTGAATAGTATTAATGTTGGTTGTTTTACTTTCTCTAAGTATTGTTCTTCTGAGTGTTTCTTTTGGTCTACCCCTGGCTCTTTTGCCTGTAGGTATCCATTCAAGAAATTGGTGGTGTATTCTGTTGGTGTCTGCGCGTAGGACATGCCCGATGTAGGACCAACGGCGTTTTCTGATAACATCTGTGATGAAATTTTGATGTATCTCTTCTCTGATTTTATCATTCGATTTGAATTCACTCCAATGAAGATATGGATATACGTACGTGAAATAGAGTGAGAAAGAAAATTACATAACAGGAGGGGGTAGGGTGTACTAGCGCGCAGTTACGGAGCGAAAAGAACGTTCTTAGACGTACTTACCCCCCCCCCCTCCAATCCCGTCTGAAATCTCCTCTTGTTATTTTTTAATTTCTAATCTACAGGCATGATGAAAATGAAAATAAGCGATAACTGTGTATCAATCTGAGAATCACCAACAGTGGGATCTTGATAACAGTGAAGGAAATATCATTCAATAACAATGTGCTTAATAAGAAAACATAATCCGAACTGCAGCAGAACATCGACATAATCGATACAACAAAAAAGGAATATTTCTTTAATTAAATATAAAAGTATGCTCAAATTAAACAAACACACGCAACATGCGAAAACAATGATTAGATTTGCTACGAATAATAGTTAAATTATAGCTAACAAGCAACTGCTGAATATAGTTAACTAAAGAGCAAATGAGAGAGAAATTGCACAATAAACGCTTACTATCAATGTACATGGCAATTAATAAAAAAGATTTTATCATATAGCACTTTCAACATAGGAAATAAAACAAAGATTTTCTCATACATGGAAATTACGGCAATACTTCTCAAAGTAGCATGACAATCATAGCAGACAGTGCCAATCATTAACATATTTGATAAATGTATTTCTATGATGGAGGTGAAGCAAAAAATGCCTGGAAAAACTTCTAACCCTAAATGGGATGGGTTTATTGATTACTGGAGAGCTCTTAGAAGACCATTAAAAGCTACAAGAAAAAGAGCAGTCTTGTACAGACGACACAAACAACTGTGAGACCTCAGACACAGACAAACTAGTGGTTGAAAGGAGGGACATTCCTTCACAGATTCCCCACATTTCTCCATCGATTTCTAATTTTCCCCAACATCTCACCAGCAGTGAGCAGTCTTGTCATTGTTGAATTTGACGACCAAGACATTCTTACGCACTGGCATCTTCATCGATCGGTTTTCAAAAATCAAGACGATCCTATCAGAGATAAGACCGCCTTATTCTTACAACACTGCATGTTTTGTTCCACTGTTTTGTTTTATTGCACAGTGTTAGTTTCATTTTTTGTTCTTTCCTTTGTTTATTGCATCTTTGTACCTTTATAATTAGTAGTATCCTTTCGCACTTTAACGTATACTTCCAAATGTACTAATATTTAACGTATTCTTCACTATGTTCTAATATTTAACGTGTTCTTCATAATGCTCAGATATTTAACGTGTTTTCACTACTCTCTAATACTTAACGTGCTTTTCATCATGTTCTGATATTTAACGTGTCATTTATTATGCTCTAATATTTAACGCATTTGTTGTCGTGTTCAAATATTTAACGCATTCTTTATCATGTTTTAATGTTTAACGCATTCTTTATCATGTTCTAATATTTAACGTATTCGGCATCGCATTTCGTTGACAATTTATTATTTAAATTATTCAAAAAAGTAAATAAGCTCCCTATTTCTTTATTTACCCCCAAAGCCTCTTTTCTTCTTTATTCCGTTTTCTTTTATGCTAATCTTCCTAAGCTCATTTTTAATCACCACTCCATTCTCTATAGCGCTAGCCCAACTACAATTCCGTAGATACGGTTCAACTCCTGTTCCTTACAAGCCCTAGATACGGTTCAACTCTCCTTACGTACACGCCTGTAGATACGGTTCAACTCTCCTTACTTACAAAACTGTAGATACAGTTCAACTCTCCTTACTTACAAAACTGTAGATACAGTTCAACTCTCCTCCTTCGCTTTGGAAAAATACAACATAACAGTGATACATTTAGTTAAGCCATTTTCTTTATTTTAGGAACACCGCCTCCCTCCTTTTGGCAAAGTTGTATCTACTTGCATTTTCTGATTATCTTTACATTCCCATCTCTCCTTCATTCTCCCTTCGATCCCACTATTAGCATGACCTTGATAAAATTTCCCTCATTATTTCAATTAATAATGCTGAACACTGTTGTAGATTTTCCGTTTCTGCTAATTTCCGTTTACACAATTTGACAGCTTGCAAGTAATTCCATCACTTTATGCATGCAACCAGAAGGGGGTCCATTATATCAGCTTCTAGAGGGATTTCTGAATTGTTCTAAGTGTACTACTTGTTGATGATAACTACACTGGAAAATGCATCAGACACACGGTCATGTCTCTATTTGCTGTCTCCCATGTGTGACCTGTTCTCAAAGTTAGAGACAGTGCTCTTCCTGTTATTAGTTCTGTGGTAATTAGCAAACTATGGGAAGTCAGACATCTTTATTGTCTGGTAGAAAATATTTTTCCTATTTGTTTCTGTCGTTCCAATTTACATTTTATACATTAATTTTATACTCCGGTGTTTGTTTATAAACAGTGAAATACGAGAATGCTATATGATAATTATAAAGATGACTTTCAGCAGTATAAATTGATAGCATATCCTATTATAAAGATGACTTTTAGCAGCATACATTTTAAGCATTTCCTATTATAAAGATGACTTTAAAGCAGCATAAATTGATAGCATTTCCTATTATAAAGATGACTTTTAGCAGCATAAATTGATAACATTATAACTATTATAAAGATGACTTTTAGCAGCATAAATTGATAGCATATCCTATTCAGAAAGTAGTTGATACCAGGGATGTATATACAATTCTGGTAAAAAAGGGGGGGGGGAGGGGGTGGTATTTTTCTTTGCAAAATCCAATCACTTTGTGTTTCCGGGATTTCTGATCACCTTTTTATTTTTGTTAAATAATAGTTATGGCGGGAGTGTTTATGAGTATTTTACCATCTTATTTGTGTACATTCTTAGATTTAAAAAAAATATCATGTTCTTTTTTCCTATCAATCAATATCAATAAAACCCATAACCCTTCAGGGTCGTAGGGGTACCACATTGGAAGCTTCAGCACACAGAGTCCTCCAGCGAATTCTATCCTCAGCGATGCGGATGAGTGTGGAAATATCTAGTCCTGTCCATTCCTTGATGTTGTCTGTCCATGTTTTTATTTGTCTATATTTTCCTATGGGGGGATTTAAACCCACCAAACCCATCCCTTTAATACGGACTTGCGCTCAACTGAGCCATATTTTGACTGCAGTAATTTTCTGTACATATGTATAAGTTTTATAAAAGAATGTTGAGACCCTACGTACATAAAGCGTAATAAAGATTATCTTGGAGGAAGCTAATTCACAAAGAAGTTCACTTGCATCAGAAGAATAAAAATCCACATTCGTACGGACACAACATGATAATAGGAAAGATGAAGAATTTCATGACAACAGGCAACGAGTTGAAGTATACGAGGGCTAGGGAAATACCAAGAGAGAGGAACAACGAATCCTGGTTGTATGAGGGGATCTTGGAAATGATTGACAAGAGAGAGAAAAGGCGGTAGACAGACATGATAGCCAATGATATACAGCAGGAAGGATTATAAGTAAAGAAAGGTACTTCTTTGCAATTTGTATGTTTGTTAGATATCCATTGTATTCAGAGCGGTCCGGATTCACCGCTGTCTGAGGTTGAATTTTAACGAGTTACCTTGGCCATTTGCGGTGCGATCGATACCTCTAAGATAGATATAGAGCAACTACTTCCAGATCATAAGGTCACACTTAGAGAAAAAGTCAACACACTCTGTTATAACCACAAGAAACTATGGACTCCAAGTGGTATTAGCCTTCACAACAAGCAGGTCCGTTATTGAAGGAAAATGTTAAAAACTGCGAACATTTTAAAAAGCGAAGCATATTTTGAATTATAAGGGACAAAAATACGAAAAGTAAATGTAAACACGTGCAATGTTTATATGTCACAAAATTTACAAATGTATATTAATAGTTCTAAATACGTCTTCAGTAGGTACTTACGAAAAAGCACAAGTATTTACGCTCTGCAGATCGTTCGCAGACTAACTGACCAATAGACATGAAACATTTAAATAACATTATAAAAGAGGAACTAAATCGACGTTTCAACAATAAGATCTTTAACAGAAGGAAAATGATAGAAAATTGCCTATATATCTCCATAAAAGTGACAGTGTTCAAACGATGATGTACAATCTGCTACTGTAAATAAATAATTCAATTGATAACTCGCTCGCGTCATATTCTTTGTTTTTTATATTATTTGATATTTATCCCTCTTACACTCAATTAAATCTCACCATGCCCTCGTCCTCTTCTCTCCCTTTCTTTCTCTCTCTCTCTCTCTCTCCCTCTCCCTCTCTCTTTCTCATTTTCTGGCATGTTGTTTCTAACACGAGCAGACAACTTTTAGAACGCGTGTCGACGATCCAATGCTAATCTAATCATTATTCTACAGAAACCAAAATCGCTCCTTCGCAAAAATGATGGGCTCTTCCCATAATTGGATAACGGCGATTGTCTGCCCTTGGAGCTCAAAGACGTCCCACTAGCGTGGATCCGTGGGGTTCCATCTCTGATCTGCACGAATACAGTCCGCATCAGATCTCTCAGGAAGAAATTAGCGACCGCGGGGACGGGTGGGGAATCATTTAAGGGTAGATCAACATTCTTCATCGACGGCAACATTCATAGCAGCGCCACCAGGCCTAGATAAAAAAAAAACCACGTGTCCCTCTCTTCTCATCAGCTAAGTGAAGACATCTGAGCCATAACTCAATCGACCCATTCCGAGATGGATTGTTTCTTGGACTGAGGAAAAAAAACCAGAAGCTTCTAATCTTTATAAATTATTCAATTTGTCGAGTATCCGCTCGTGACAGCCTGTGGAGATGAACAGCCATGTTGGAAACAGAAAATCGGCTATCAGTAGCCATCACGATCTCTCCCCGCTTGAATGTTGATCTATCATAAAAAAAATAACACTAATTGTCTGAATCACTTACCCTCTTGACCTTCTCCCTACCGCGTGCGTTTCTATATTCGCGATCGCATCTTTTCCTTAGTTATCCAAATCGCACAAAAAAGTGCAGTGTGCGCTAATTAAATTGCACAATTTTAATAAAAAGAACAACTCATGAATTTGTAGTTGCATTCAATCGCAATGTTCATATAAAAACTATCACATGATCTTACTTGCAACTGCTTCGTTTGTGGCTGAATGGTTTGTCATAAACGTAATAACCTGACTGGAATCCTCATTATTTTAATCCATGATTTTCCAAACCCCAAAACAAGTACGCACTACAAAGGAATATATTTTTTACATGTCCCGAGTGGAAACATTGAAAATCACCATATTGTTTTAATGCTGGCCAGTTGACAATTTCATGTTACGGTTAAACGGAGCAGCGTTCCCATTGTTGCAAGGACGAATGCTCTTCAAAGAAACCGCAAACCGGAGCCTAGCCCAGCTAATTCTCAATTAAGCGTTAATTAATTCGATGCCATTTCTCTAGTGTGGTTGTTGTGTAGTTTTTCTATTTCTTTGCTTGTATCAGACAGACTTGTGCGATACCACTTGCCACTATATAGACCGGCGGCGGGTTTGTCATATTCATCCCTGTTGGCGACTTTATGGTTATCATTGAGGATTAAGAAACCAATTAGTAAACAAGACGGTCACGTGGCCATTCAAGCGGCCAATCAGTAATCGTCACAGTTGATTCAGTACCAGTAAATATCTGATTTCGTTGGCTGTGACTTTTCTGCTATAGGATTTCTCACTTTCATCAATTTACATGATTATTCTCTTTTCATTAATGCCCTTTTCTGGGTGTTGTATGATTTCAATAGTTGATTGTTCTAACAGCTGTTGGAAATGGCGTTTCCTCTTTGTCATCTGTAAAATGTTACACTATGAACCTTGCAATATTTAGAGTGTTCTAATTATGTTTCGTGCCATAAACTGCAAAAGTAAATAGCAGAAGTTGGATGCTTGCTTAATTTTATAATGAAGTGAATGAAGTCTCAGAATATAAGATTTCTGAGGGAAAATAAAAACAACCAATCATTACATCCACGGTACAGACGACGGAGCACTAGCTATAACAAAAGCTCTTTTGAAATCTGGCTAGAAGTTACATCGGACACTGTTCACAGCAACCAGAGCAAATTGATTGATAACTCTGAGAGATATAACAAAAAGAAGTATGAAGATCATTAAGCTAAAAGCTTCTGTTCCTCATCTTAACTCGAATTGCACAAATACTGAGAGCCAATCAAGTCTTACATAAAGAGAATACATCAATAAACTCACCTCCAGCTGGTTATTTCTATTATAATGGAGGTTAAGATGGCGGAACAGTTCCGAATCTGCGGTGACTATCAGATCATCTGCATGCTTGCAGCCTTCAGCCAGTGCCTGGCGGGCATACTTCTCCATCTGAATATAGAAGAACTCCCTGTGGAAATAAATATTATAACAATTACATCATAACAAATGCTAACTTTCAATTACATTACTTAAAGAAATTAATGTAACGTACACATGATTAGATGAACAATTAAACGCTCAACTTGGCTTGGTCTGATCAACATAAACGTGAACTCAGCTGTTTGAGGAGCAAATTTCAAGGACACAATTCCTAAGTGCGTCAAAGTGCACTCCCCCGCTTCTTCTGTCGCTTAAGATGGCTATAACATGACTAAATATGTTGAGCTTCTAGGTAATTTCCAAAGCAAATTTCTAGTAATTACACAATCTTTCTAAACATTATCGTCAAAACTGCAAACTAGAAACAAGGAAATAAGATAACTCTAGCGCCCGTGTGTTGTCGATGCCCGAAAGGGGAGCAAAGAATAGCAACACTGTTTACCTTCCATGCATGTCGTACGAGGCGACTAAGGAGGTTATGGGATGGAGTTGGCAGTCCCATCCCATATAGTGACCCAAAGACATGCTGAAGTTGAATGTGTAAGGCCGAAAGGCGCAGAAATCGCAGCAATGCTGAAAACCATGACACAACGCATTCCGTTCTCCGGACTACATCCTGCTAATCTGCAGGAGTGTGAGAACGAACGCAGAAGAAGAAGAAGATAACTCTAGAATGAATATACAAACTGAATAAATAACTAAGCTGTGTTTGCTTGCTTGTTTAAATTCCTAGAAATTAAAAGCAATATATTTCTTGTCTCCTTATGTGCAATGGAGATGTTTATCCAGTTCTTTAGTTCATAACAAGGTGTCATCTCTAAACTGGGTGCAATGCTTTCAGAAGAACATACTCAGAGGGATAACATCAACTCTATAAGTGCTGTAGAGATCCCATGTGGGAAGATTCACTATAAAAGTATATAAGTGCTGTAGAGATACCATGTGGGAAGATTCACTATAAAAGTATATAAGTGCTTTAGAGATCCCAAGTGGGAAGATTCACTATAAAAGTATATAAGTGCTGTAGAGATACCAAGTTGGAAGATTCCCTATAAAAGTATATAAGTGCTGTAGAGAAACCAAGTGGAAAGATTCACTATAAAAGTATATAAGTGCTGTAGATATCCCAAGTGGGAAGATTCACTATAAAAGTATATAAGTGCTGTAGAGATCCCAAGTGGGAAGATTCACTAAAAAACTCTATAAGTGCTGTAGAGAAACCAAGTGGAAAGATTCACTATAAAAGTATATAAGTGCTGTAGATATCCCAAGTGGGAAGATTCACTATAAAAGTATATAAGTGCTGTAGAGATCCCAAGTGGGAAGATTCACTAAAAAACTCTATAAGTGCTGTAGAGCTCCAATGTAGATAGATTAACTAAAAAACTTTCGTTACTGCATGTTTTCCAGTGGGAAGATTTACTATAAATGCATGTCGCCTATTATGAGGTTACTGTTGTACTGTAGTTGTTCTGATTGTCCACTGGCGAGATAATCAAACCTATCGTATGCGGTAGACAGAACAGCTGTCATGTAATTTTCTTTTAAGTAACACATGAAAAAATATTTTGCTCGTGTAATGTTAGTAGCGAAGTGGTACAGAGCGCGTCTGTGACGGCAAAGGTACCGAGTTCGTTCCTCACCACAGGCAATTGTGCATCCAGACCGTTCAGAAAGCAATGGCTACCTACTGAACGTATTTATATTGCCTAGAAAATCACCACAGCCAACAAATGTTGGGTTGATAGCTACGTCCTGGATAGGATATGCTACCAAAAATGTTAGTACGATTGTAGAAGATATTAAATTGTTATTCATGCCAGGGTGTCCTACTGTCACGTATACATGATGTAATGCTGCTAATCTTGTCAAAATGTTCTATTGTTAATGTAAGCGTACTGTCGTGTATTCTTGAAGTCAAGTTACTATTCGTGTACGTTTATTGTCATGCATTCTTGATGTTAAGTTGCTATTCATGTATGTTTATTGGCATCCAATCTTGATGTTAAGTTGTTATTCATGTAACTTATTTTATCGTTATGCACGCTTGATATCATGTCTACTGAGGTAATACATGTACTGTCCGAACTAATAGATAACATCTGTTGCGTTAATACATATCACACAAATGTTCAGCTAAAGGCGGGACTTCACGATCGTCTAATCCACTGATTCTCAACATTTGTTTTCCTCTGGCCTCTTACTGGAAAACATTTTCTCCAGTGACTCCTTTGGTCCTAAAAACCGCCTGTCAATTTTCGTCAGGGTTAAATTTTATAAATTTCTTAAACATAATCAAATTAATTATCTTTGTGAACGCCCTATCCCCAGGCGAATCCCTGCTCCTCGTTTTCAAAAGTTACATTCGCACTCCTTCCCATCCAAACAATAACTCCCTGGGGTACCATAAGCCCAAATTTGAAAACCACTGGTCTAATCCATAGTGTACCAAGGATTGCCTATATCACATTCTTTAAGCCAGACGTCACTGACTGCATCTTATTAAATGTGTATGTTCCAGTCAGGATACACTGAAGTCATTGGCTGCGACAGGTGTTTGGCTAAAGAGGCGTACATTGTTCAGACATCTAATCTACATTCGAAATTAGTTATCTGTGTCTTCAGTCCGTCTTTGATATTAAAGTAGGGAAAGTGTTTATGACCTCCTGCCAGCGACATCTGGTCTCTGAATTTGTATATTGTGTGCGTACGTGTGCGCGGGAGATAGAGATATCATTAATATACGTTACATTAACTGCTATAGAATGAAGATCATCGCTAATAGGTAAGACTGCTGTAAAACTGTATATAAATAGCACTTACGTAGAACACACATTTTTTGAAGTTTTACGCTCGACAACAGACTATCGGACTATAAGATATATACGAAAACATACAAACAGCAATGTACAAGACATTTTCAACGTTTCAGCCGTAATGTCTTCTTCAAGAATATACAACACAAACAATGAACCAGTGAACAAACAGTACTCTTCACGTTTGATATTGTTTGTTCAGTATTTATGCTTGAATAAGACATTACGGTTGAAACGTTGAAATCTCTTGTATATTGTTATATGTATGTTCTCGTCTATTTATCTCATAGTCCGATAGTTTGTTGGTGATTGTAAAACTTCAAAAATGTGTGTTCTACGTAATTACTATTTAGTAAGGGAATAAGGTAGTGCAGCGTTACGTCACTCGCCCGCCGACTAGCAGATTCAGGTTTCGAATTCACTCACTATTCGTGATTTAAAATAATAACTCCTTCGTCCCACTTATTTCACCCAACCATAAAAAATAGGGTATCAGGTCTCTTGCTATAGTAAGGTCGAGAAGAGGTGCCATCACTACTAATCAAGTGCAAAGGAGACGCTAGTCAAGCGGTTTCTGATCAACCACTGACTAGGCAGCAAAAAACGAATGTACTTTGACGCTGCTTTTTAACTTACAGTTTTTTATAGGGGAAATTACTCTAGCGTGAGTTAAAATCATTTCAGTCGTGAACGTTAGTCCAATTTGGTTATTTAAGAATTGTATACTATAACAAAATAATGGATTTCTGATTTGGAAAACCACTTTCTCCGTGGTATAATGCCATCAGCTTTCTTTGTTTGTTAAATACGAGATTCGTCTTGGTAAGCAGAGGTACTACTTTTAGTATACGACCGGAGTCTATCTTAGTTATATCAGGGCATCAACATACCCTTAAACATTTGGGTGTCCAGTAGGCCATATCGCTGGTAGGCCAGTAGGAGAGAACAGTTTTCCGTACTCCACTCTGGTGAACAATCTAAGCGCTATTTATGGTGATTCTTTCTTGAACGATTTGTCGCTTATTTCGTCGCTATCGACATAGTCACATACCTCCACATGAAAGTTACTTTGTATAAAGAAAGTATGGGAAAGCGCAGAAATTACATGAAAGTGGAGAAAGTATATAGAATTGGGAAAAGTACATGGAAGTACAAAAAGTACATAGAAGTGGACAAAGTGGGTAGAGATGGAGAAAGTACGTAGAAGTGGAGAAAGTACATAGAGGTTGATAAAGTAGGTAGAAGGGAGATGGGAGGTAGAAGTGGAGAAAGCACATAAAAGTGGGGAAAAATACATAGAAGTGGAGAAAGTACATAGAAGTGGAGAAAGTAGGTAGAAGTGGAGAAAGTACACAGAAGTGGAGAAAGTAGGTAGAAGTGGAGAAAGTACACAGAAGTGGAGAAAGTAGGTAGAAGTGGAGAAAGTACATAGAAGTGGAGAAAGTAGGTAGAAGTGGAGAAAGTACATGGACGTGGAAATAGTACATAGTATCTACATTTAAGTACAGAAAGTACGTAGAAGTAGAGAAATTACATAAAAGTGGACAAAGTACATAGAAGTTGAGAAAGTACACAGAAGTGGAGATAGTAAATAGAAGTGGAGAAAGTACACAGAAATGGAGATAGTAAATAGAAGTGGAGAAAGTAGACAGAAGTGGAGATAGTAAATAGAAGTGGAGAAAGTAGCTGTAAGTGGAAAAAGTACATAGAAGTGGAGCACAAATTCTTTAAAAGGGATACTGTTTGAAATGAATGTGCATTTCGACAGTGCTTGCATTTTTAGAGCACTTAAAAAGGCAGCTGTCGAGATATATGAGATACTTCAACGTTCATTTCCCATCAAAAGGCCATAACAAAATAAATAGAAACGTTCTTTTCTTACTTTAAGAAAACGTTAATTGCTTCGTGTTTTCTTGTTAAGGGGTGCAGGGAGGCTTTTTGGCTGTGGAAATGAAGGCCGCTTTGGCATAGCTATCGCCGCGACATGTACTGGAAAAATTCTTTATAGCACCTCCGAATGACAAAATTCTTGTCCCAATTGCAGATTGAAACTGGGACCTCTGTGTTCTGAGGCCAGCGTTCTAGCAATACGGTCACGCACCTCTTTTCTTAGATAAACATATATACTCTGTTCATTCTAAGAATGAAGTAGGTCAGTGTTTCTGATTGGTTGCTAGACATCGAATGCTTACATCGCATGTTAAGTGCGCAATAGCATAGTTCATTGGATCATAATACCGTTCTTAATTGAGATCTATTATTGTTAATTGAATCATGTCTATCACAATAGTATTGTATGTTTTAAAATTTATGTTCCTATATCATTACCATTTCATGATAATTTACTATACATGCTGTTATATCGTTGCGCAGGCGCAAAGATGTCAGAGGCTTATAATGAACAAAGCATAGTAAAATAATGTCTACAAACCTATACTCTGTTCACTTTAAGAATGAAGTGGGCCAGTGTTTCTGATTGGTTTTTGGATGCAGAACGTATTAATCGATTGTTGCGCCCAATAATACTGTTTCTAAATGTGTTTTTAAATGTTGTTTAAATATGGTTTTTAATTGTTATTAAATGTTGTAAATAATATTGTTTTTACGTGTCATCAGCTGTTTAAAAATCATCTGTTGTCGCTGAGTAATTGGGTATGTGTTTTGACCCACAACAGTCTTAAAGTGAAAAGAGTTTAGTATATAGTAACATGAACATTAAAATATCATAATTTATTTTGGTCTACGAGATTTCTCTACTAGATATGTGGTTGATTTAGAAAAGCAATATACTTCGACGATCGTGGACTAGTCACGACCTCTACCTGCCACGACCTCCATTCTTGGTTATAGTCACAGCTTCAATATAACCACATTGGACTAACTCTCGTAGTTGGAAAGATCGTTTCTCGCAATCAGGTAATGTGCATTTTCACTTCATTATGTAAAGATGTGGTTGAAAGTAGCGTGTCTCACTACAAAAAAAAAGCGTCAATTTCCTGTTTACAAGTATTTAATGTGTTACACATTTCTCTCGTGCGAATTAAGCATAACAGTTACTAACTGAGTTAGAAGGAATAATCACAACAGACAAGAAAGGACTTGTTCCCCGACATTTCAACAATTTTTTGTTTGTGATTGCTAGTGACACTTGTCAAACATTCATCGTTTGATAGTCCAAGTAACGTCCTATATTCCCAACCTTTCTTTCACCTTTACTTGAACACATGTTTCTGACTAACAGTTCTCATGAATCTACTTTCTAGGAAAATAAATTTGCAAGCTATCTCTACATCGTTATCTTCTATTTCTTCCTCACTTTGTTTCAAACGCTTGCTCGCTATCAGTATATAGTAAACAAAGTTGCATCGCAGTTTACAGGTTGACTATTTTATCTAAGCATTTCTTAGTCACCTCTTGCAATATGCATGGCATCACAGTGTTGATATTGTTGAATAGCCCATTGATGACCCGTAACATATGGCAGATACTGCATCTTTTTTGTTAAAATATCTATCTATCTATCTATCTATCTATCTATCTATCTATCTATCTATCTATCTATCTATCTATCTATCTATCTATCTATCTATCTATCTATCTATCTATCTATCTATCTATCTATCTATCTATCTATCTAATCTCTATCATATCAATCAATCAATCAATTATATCTATCTATCTATCTATCTATCTATCTATCTATCTATCTATCTATCTATCTATCTATCTATCTATCTATCTATCTATCTATCTATCTATCTATCTATCTATCTAACTATCTATCTATCAATCAATCAATCAATCAATCAATCAAATCAATCAATTCTATCTATCTATCTATCTATCTATCTATCTATCTATCTATCTATCTATCTATCTATCTATCTATCTATCTATCTATCTATCTATCTATCTATCTATCTATCTATCTATCTACCTACCTACCTACCTACCTACCTACAGTGTCTGTCTGTCTATCTATCTATCTCTATCATTATTAATATATCTATGTTTTTTCTCTGCTTTTTTTGTTAGGCGTGAATGAATGAATGAATTAATGAGTGAATGAATTAGTTTTTGGACTATGGCACGTTGGTTGCTTGATATGTAGTAATATTGTGACGTTTCAGGATGTTGGTAATACCTTCAATCCATTTTTCTCTACCTCGTTCAGTTTCCCTTGTCATGTATGCTCTTCTTACTAGCCAATATGCGTTGATTCTCACTAAATGGCTGAATCTGTTCAGTCTCTTGTTTTTCAATACATTTTACCACATACATTGTTCCAAGAGTTCTTGTAATCTCTTCATTTCTCATATGATCTCTTCTTTTTCTGTTTGCTGCTTTTTTTAATAGACATCTCATTTCACGTGTAATAAGACATATCTCTTTTTCTTTAGTTAATGTCCACGACTGACGTTAATACCCACGATTATATGAAGATTTAAGTAACGATTTTTCTTGTGGTTTTCATTGGGATAGAGGTATGTAGCAAGATTGATGTACCAGTAAGTTTATAATTCATGTAACTGACTTTTTTTGTATTCGTGTCTCTCTGTTCATCCGATTTAAACCTGTTCCAAAACAAATCCATGTTATGTTCCATTTCATGATTTAAGAGTGATTTCATAATTTTTTCTCTTTCTCATAAGATCTTGGGCTCATTTTATCGTTCATGAGTTTCAACTAACAAAATATTCGACAAATCGTAAAAAAATAATTTTTAATTGGAAATGAACAATAAACTAGGAGATCCCATGTGTATATTCTACAAATTAATAGAATATTTAAAAGTTTATAAATTAATATGATCTGTAAAATTGTATCTGTCTTTTCAAAATACTGGACTATGCAAGAAAAAATGCCAGAAAAGCAAAAAGCAAGCAAGCAAAATGTCTAAATTTGGGACCCAGCTAGTACTACGATATTCGTTCTCTGAGATATTCAGATATTCCTGTTTTAGAAGATGGAGCACAACTGCTTGTTGGTAGAAATTTCTCATGATAGTGTTTTTGTTATCCAAAAGCTCAAAAATAAAGACAACGACCTCTTTAACTGACATCCTAAAAGTACACTATGAAATCTAAATTTCCAAGTATTCTGAAGAAAATTGTACTTTGAATCCCATGTTGCAATTGGAATGTTTTTTATAGTTAAATTTTGCAAATGCAATATATACGGTATCGACGTTTAGAGTAAAAAGCTTTTATAAGATAAAGAAAACAAACATAAAGGGTTATAAATTAGCAAAAACTTCATGCAAATGCAGTACTTAAGCATCGTTGTTACCATGCATAAGATTCATACAGAATTAAAGTAGCACAAATGTGGACTTTGCATGTATCTTTGTTCATTGTCAGGTTTTTGTTTGTGTGTATGTCTTATCTTGATAATGGCTTTGTATTCGAAACGTCTCTTATGCGTATCGTTTTTAATGGTAAAACTAAATTTTAGTAATTGTTATTTTAATTAGCACATTGTGCACACTTATGCTTAACTCAGTATGTTTTCATTTTCGTTTTCATTCAAAAACTCCACGAATTACTCTACTGTTAGCTAAAGACAACTGAAAGTAGGTGGCGCTGACATCTCTGCACTGAGAAAGCCGGCATAGGTGTTAAATCAATTTCAGGCAGCACTTTCAACAGGTCAGAGGCGTAGGACACTTTAATGTGGTTAAAATGTCAAGTGGGTTGGAAAATTACTGGTCGTTAGCCATGCACGTGCATCTCGACACTGTGGTTTTTCTGGTGACATGTATGCCCTTAAACTATGAAAAGAAGACATGCACCTCAGCAACAGAGATGTTAAGAGACGTTTCTGATTACAATTCGCCGCCGAAGACAGATGTGTTGGGCCATTGGCGCAAATAAAACGGCAACACAATGCATTTCCATTCTCTGGACTATATTCAACTGGAAATCTTGTAGGACTATTGTCCTGTTACAAGAGAAATCCAGCGGGAGTTTGAGAATGAACGCTGAAGAAGAAGAAGAAGCTTACAATTCGTTTGGTGAACTTGTAAGCCTCTCTTCACACTTCACTTCATACACTTATACATCTTTTCACAATTTCTATACTGAACTTGTAAAATGTTCCTCACAATGTCTCTCATCATGAACGTATAAGTCTCTCTTTCCAATTTCTCTTATAATAAACTTTCAAGACTCTCATAAGACTCACAATTTATCTCCCCAACATTTTCTTGCAATTTCTCTTCTGAACTAGTAAACTTCTCTTGTAATTTCTCTCCTAATTTGTAAAATATCATTACAATTCCCCTGAAAAACTGTCAAATCTGTCCTGGCAATTTCTCTTCTGAATTGTACCTCGACATTTCTCGCAGTATCTGAACTAAGTGGCGATAGTAAATACTCCAACAAGCATCCTTCCATGCGGGTGCTCAAACTTCTAAATGTCATGGGAGAGGATTAGAGCAAAAGCAAGCTCACAGAAATGGTGGTTTCAGAAAATTGGTCCATCATTCCCTCATAAGACAATGAGTACAGAAATTAGAGTCTGTTTCGTGGACTGCCTGACATTTTAACTCCAGTGAAAGGCCTGGGAACATGTATGACAAACTGGCGCTGCTTCTCGGCTTGACCTTCAGGCTTCCTTGGGAAGTTAATGAGAATGAAAAGGACAATCACGTGATGAATTGAATATTATTACTTATAGCGAAAACGTATTTAATATTAATTTTTATGAAGTTTTACTTGAGTTACACTCCAACTATGAATATAGGATGTATTAAAAGTTGTGGTGCACTGGATTTGAAATTAAATATATGTGCGCAGCATGACGTAATTGGAAATTGTGTATTTCCATGTCTAGTGTACTGCGTGAATCATCAGATTACTATTAGCTGCAGAGTTAACTTTTATTAGCAGCTCAGAAAATAACTGTTGTGCTACGAGTGCATTTACCCAAAACGCGATTGACATGAGCAGTAGTGTTTTACATAAATGTTGTAGCATCATATACGTCACACAGATCTGCACGGGAATCCCACAATTCATGTGATGTAGTGTCATTAGCAATGTAAATTGAATGCACAGTGACTTTATAGACATCCTATAGTTACTAGACTGAGAGAACTCGTGCATTTGAGGTGTGGAAATAGAACAAAAAGAACAAGTTCGTGAACGAGAAAACACAATAGGCAACACTACGTAAAAAAATTGCTAAAGGAAATATAAATTAAACAAATACAATATTTTCAACATATCAAAAAGTAATGAGATCGTGTTGAAACCTCACTATAAGGTAAAGTTGAGTGGGGAGGAAGTAAAAGATAGGCTGTGATACAAATATTAAGGAAACACATGAGATTGAATAGAAAGTCTATAAGAGTGCATCATCAAAGCAATAGACATAAGATGTTATATAGGATTTGATATAGCAAATTATCGATGCGCAGACGGAACTTGATAACAATGATGAAGTTAATGTTAGCTGCAGTCTCTATTTTAGCTGCTTGTTTTATCAGAATGAACAAAAATAGGCATAGGCCCCAAGTGTTACCAAAATAAGTCATACAACTTCCTAGCAATAATGCATACATATTTAGGTTCTTGAATGGCTATAGCGCCGAAGACGAACGTGTCGGGCATTTTTACGAAAATAAAACGACGACACAGCGCATTTCAGTTCTCTGGACTACATCCTGCTCAAAATCTAGTAGGACAATTTTCCTGCTTCAAGCGAGATCAGGCGGGAGTATGAGACCGAACGATAAAGAAGAAGAATGGCTACGGAAACAAATGTGAGCTGAAGGGTGAATGCGAAAAAAGGGGTTCGAGACCACTCATCCAGTAGATTAGTTGTCATAAAATTAATTTAAATAACTTCGTATATACAATTTCTGACGTTAATTTGAACATACTGAAATACACAGTAGGTGACTTGAGACAAGTGTTTCCAGGGAATTCATCCAAAGAATATTGCCACAGTTGTCCCCACAGGGGGTTCTTTTCTGTTTCTCATAACTTTCCAACTTTTTCAACGTTATCGTTGCAACTCTGGTTATTTAAAATGTGTCATGTCTAACTTTGAGCAGGTAAACAAACATCACAATCTTACGATAACAATCAATATACTCTATTGACATTAATTGTCATGAGTTGCAATCACTTAATAAAAGTGTATAAGATACAGCTGCAAATAGTTCTCGCCACGAATATAGGCTACTGATAATGTTGATCTTAGTATGCCAAATATTTTGATAACGATAGTTTTCTTTTTTTTTTTTTTTTTTTTTTTTTTCCTTTGAAAACTTTATATGATGACAGAGTGGGTATCGAAGGTTAGTTATGAGTTCTAGATATCGCCCGTGTGTTGTCGAGGCCCGAAAAGGGAGCAAAGAATAGCAACACTGTTTACCTTCCACGCATGTCGTAAAAGGCGACTAAGGAGGTTATGGGATGGAGTTGGCTGTCCCATCCCATATAGGGTCAGTGACCCAAAGCAATATGAAGTCGGATGTGTCAGGGCCGAAAGGCGCAAATACCGCAGCAATGCTGTAAACCATGACACAACGCATTCCGTTCTCCGGACTACATCCTTCTAATCTGCTGGAGTTTGAGAACGAACGCAGAAGAAGTTCTAGATATGTGTTTAGAGTGTTAAATTTTTTTTTACTTCATATGAGTGTTTTTTACTTCTACTTCAAGATTCAATGCCTCATATAAAGCAAATAGAATTTAACACTTTCTACAAGTGAGAATTAACCCTTACTATGCAGGAGATAATTAAAACTTACAACAAGGGAGATAATTAAACATTAAAAGAAAGATAATTAAATGTTACTACAAGAGAGAGAATTAAATATTTCTACAAGGGAGAGATTTAAACATTACTACAAGGGAGAGATTTAAACATTACTACAAGGGAGAGGTTTAAACCTTATTGCAAGGGAGAGAATTACACACTTCACATATAGATAACATTTATTACTTTACACTTCATGGTCTGATAATTCTTCTTCTAATATGAGATAAAGGCTCAACAGAGCATATAATACTGACATCATTGCACTTCAGTTTTACCATATGCACCTTGTAAATTTTAGAGATCATAACACGGCCTAATGAAAGAACCGATTGGAACATTAAGTTATTATCCTCAAGGAACACAAACTTCGTAGTCTCAAGGAACACTAACTTAGCCTCAGGGAACACTAACTTAGAAGCCTCAACATTTTATATCCAGAGACCTCCAATAATATGTATATTGTATATACGACGTCATGGTTGGGTATTGAACCACGAACTTTACTCTTCACATATTCATACAAACAGCATTCACTTAACGTATTCATTCAACCAACATAGCCTTCACATATTCATACAAACAACATACCCTTAACGTATTCATACAACCAACATAGCCTTCACATATTCATACAAACAGCATACACTTAACGTATTCATTCAACCAGCATACGCTTAACGTATTCATACAACCAGTATAAGCTTAACGTATTAATATAACCAACATATCCTTCACATATTCATAAAACCAACATACCCTTCACGTATTCATACAACAAGCATACTCTTCGCGTATTCATATAAATAACATACTTTTAACTTATTTTAGTGTACTAGACATCCTAAGTCAGGTTGAGCACATTTGCTCGTTTACACACACAATTACAAAATATGATGGTGAAAATGATGGTGATGATAAGTATGATAGTGAAAATGATGGTGATGATAAGTTTGATGGTGAAAATGATGGTGATGATAAGTTTGATGGTGATGATAAGTATGATGGTGAAAATGATGGTGATGATAAGTATGATGGTGAAAATGATGGTGATGATAAGTATGATGGTGATGATAAGTAGGATGGTGAAGGTCATGATAATGATACTGTGATCAGAATATTGATGCTCGTGATGTACACTATTAATTGTCGATAAAATGCGCTTGTAAATACATTACGTCTCGTGACATAGCCAGCGACTAGTTTTCAAACACTAGCGCATAACTCAACCACTGTGCCACGAGATGAATTAAGGACTTGAGGAAAATGAAAGTTGTAATGATACAAAATGTAGCACAGTAACAGTTAGTATGCAATATCAAGTCACCCGTACTACCTGGAAGTTCAAGGCAAAGAGATGGCGGAGTTCCCGTTGCACTGCTCATGCAACTGAATGGGCAACCGGGGCCTAAACACTTGACCAACATTCTAAACATGATGTATTTCACTGGTATAAAAAAACGGACAACGTCGAAGACGGATGTGTCGGGTCATTGTCGCAAATAAAACGGCGACACGACGCATTTTTATTTTCTGGACTACATCCTGCTAGAAATCTATTAGGACCATGGTCCTGCTACAAGGGACATCCAGTGGAAGTTTCAGAATGTACGCTGAAGAAGAAGAAAAAGAAAAAAAATTAAACGGACAATAAAATACGCTCGAAATATATCATACTCCACTGTAAGTTGTAACAATTGGACTCAACCCCCCCCCCCCCCCCCATCCACTTACCTGACCCCCTCAGCTAAAAAATAACAGGAGGGAAAAAATATAAAAAATAACATAAACGTCAGTAAAAACCCGAAGATTTTCTAACAAATGGAAATTACTACAATGTTATGTTTACTAGAATTCTCGTTTATGAGTGAGTCCGACTCATTTATTTTGTCTCGTTTTGATCCGAAAATAAGCTATTTCTGTTGACACGAGCATGATGATTTTATGTATCGTTGAATCGAGTCAACTGCGTCGGTACAAACCTGGTGGTGGTCTCCGGCATAGACAGAAAGTTTGATCAGGAGAAGCTTCAGGATTAATTTCAATTTACCCACAACGCTCAGAACAGACTAACTGCACTGCGACCACCAGAATGTAAGCAAATATTGCAGAAATTAGTAGACATTTTGGGCGGTAAAGATTAAGGTACGCTTGCCCCCAAGACAGTTGGAATTTACTGTCAAGTTTGTCTAAGGGACAAAAAGTCGTAGTTTTGCTTGCGGGTACTTTGTCAGGAATTCTAATTCTTGTTGGCTCGGCAAAACGTACCAAGAACGCAGGTAATGTGGAAACAGTTAGACTAATAAGGAGATGGGGGAAACTAGGTCGATAAAATTGATAAGGGATCTCCATTGCATAGTGGTTCATTGCAAGTATCTCTTTATGTTCAAGGAGTAGCGAGTTCGATCTGGGGGCCTTGTTTAGACATATTGTTTAGAAACAACTGCATTCTGTCATAGCTTCCTGGAGATTATTATTTGAAGTTACGGAGTATAACCTCTTTTTCAGAAGGCTTCTAGTCCGTGTGTTGTCGGGGCCCGAAAGAGGAGCAAAGAATAGCAACACTGTTTACCTTCCACGCATGTCGTAAAAGGCGACTAAGGAGGTTATGGGATAGAGTTGGCTGTCCCATCCCATATAAGGTCAGTGACACAAATACATGCTGAAGTCGGATGAGTCAGGCCGAAATGCGCAGATATCGCAGCAATGCTGCAAACCATGACACAACACATTCCGTCCTCCGGACTGCATCCTTCTAATCTGCAGGAGTTTAGGAACGAACGCAGAAGAAGAACAAGAAGAAGGCTTCTTTTCAGAAATATTGCACTCTGCTGAGAGGTATAATCTTCTAGTTGCGAAATAAAGCTCTAGAGTAACTTCCCCATTGCGCAAAAGGATACAAGATCTTCATTGCTCATAATTCCTGGTATTCCAGACAAACAAACACGCTAAAGAGTTACGGAATTTGAGTTACTCTTAGCAGGCATCGTGTCGCTTCGCTAAGAGGTACGGAGTGCACAGGGAACCGCATAGCGGAGTGGTTAGCGCACTGGCTTCGCATATAAGTGGTGCTGGGTTCATTCCCTAGTTGAGACGAAAATGTTTTTCCGATCACAACGGTTCCTGGGTCAACCCATCCTTAAATGGGTACCTGATTAATCCGAGAAGTAACGACTGCGAGGGAGAGGAGATGGCTACAGCCTCATTTGCAGAGCCTCTGAAATGTGAGATCGCTAACATCCCATAACCCTACGGCATTAATAAATTGGTTACTTTACTTATGGAGTGCATAAGGAGGAGACAATTACAATAAAGTCAATGCTCTATGTCTTTTTATTTCTTGATTAGGTCTCCAAAGATAAATAGCGCCATTTGTCCATTTAATAATGATGATGATTATGATGATTATGATGATTATGATTATGATGATTATGATGATGATGATGATTATTATGATGATGATTATGATGATTATGATGATGATGATTATGATGATTATGATGATTATGATGATTATGATGATGATGATTATGATGATTATGATGATGGTGGTGATTATGATGATGATGATTATGATGATTATGATGATTATGATGATGGTGGTGATTATGATGATGATGATTATGATGATGATGATTATGATGATGATGATGATTATGATGATGATAATTATGATGATAATTATGATGATGATTATGATGATTATGATGATAATTATGATGATGATTATGATGATGATTATGATGATTATGATGATGATTATGATGATTATGATGATTATGATGATGATGATTATGATGATTATGATGATTATGATGATTATGATGATGATGATTATGATGATAATTATGATGATGATTATGATGATGATTATGATGATTATGATGATGATTATGATGATTATGATGATTATGATTATGATGATGATGATGATTATGATGATTATGATGATGATGATTATGATGATTATGATGATTATGATGATGATGATTATGATGATTATGATGATGATGATTATGATGATGCTGATGATGATGATGATTATGATGATGATGATTATGATGATTATGATGATTATGATGATGATGATTATGATGATTATGATGATGATGATTATGATGATTATGATTATGATGATGATGATGATTATGATGATTATGATGATTATTATGATGATGATTATGATGATGATGATTATGATGATGATGATTATGATGATGATGATTATGATGATTATGATGATGGTGGTGATTATGATGATGATGATTATGATGATGATGATTATGATGATGATGATTATGATGATGATTATGATGATTATGATGATGATTATGATTATGATGATTATGATTATGATGATGGTGGTGATTATGATGATGATGATTATGATGATGATGATTATGATGATGATGATTATGATGATGATTATGATGATTATGATGATGATTATGATGATTATGATGATGATGATGATGATTATGAGTAAATAAATAAATTAATACTTATTCTTAAAACACTAAAATATGAAATTAGTCATTTATTCTATGTAATACATAAAAAAGTTATGGCGATAAAACTTTTGGGAAATATATTTCTTTTGCATTCGTTCTCAAATTTCTGCAGGTAACTTTGATGTAATCAATAGAACGAAACAAGTTGTGCCATGGTTTGCAGCTTGACCGTATGCAACATCTGCGCCTTTCGACATGACATATTTGAGTTCTGCGTGGCTTCTTGGCCACTGAAAACCTATGTGGAATATTTCAGTCATCTCCAACCCGAAACTTTTTAGTCGCCTCTTAAGATATGTATGGCGGGTAGCATTATTGATATTTTTCTGTCCTTTCGGTCGGGCCTAGCAACACTCAGATACGAGAATCACTGAATCAGTTTTTAGTATCAGTAATAGAACACTTATACAGTTGATTGAAATGATTTTCCTATCCCAGGTCCCTATTCCCCCCTCCCCTCTTTCCTATTTCCTTTTCACAACCAGTTCATAAAGTCCATGTACTCATGTAAGTTAAGTTGACAATTAGACAATTTAATGTACCAAAAATTAAGTAACCTACTTTTACCTAAAAATAATTTAGTGTCACTTGGTTGCACTTACTGCCCTGTCTACATTCATGCACAGTAAAAATACATTGAAGATAGTGTCAAAATGATATAACTCAGCGAATCCCAAACTTTTCATTGTCCTGTAGATCCATTTTTTATTCAATACGTTATTGAAAAAAGTACGTCTCGTGCACTCCCAAATGTTTTTTCTCGCAGACATGGACTCCTTTCTAGTCGAAATCGACTCTGTGGTGTCGATATAGACCACTTTGGGAACCTATTATATAATGATCCAACGTTTACTCTCCGGTAACTTTGCAATGACATACATGTGTAACTAAAAAAGTGTTTGGTTTTAATAACTCTATTTGAAGAACAGCGGACAGTATTCCGGGAATTTTGAGCAATCTTCAAAATCAAACAGTATTAATGAAATAAGTACAGATTGATTGTGCCATCAAATTCCATCATCCATCCATATTCTGATAATCAGCCAGGATCGTAAGTGTACTGCATTGGATAGACCAACACACAGTCATCCAGTTATTTATATCTTCAGAGATGTGGATGTGTTTAGATCACATATAGATTCCCTCCCGTCCCTCTGTCTACTACAGTCCTTGTCAGGAAGATTTACTAGCAAGTCCTTCTCCATAGTAGTCCAGTGCATAGTTCACAAATAGTGTTACTAAACGACTGATCATTAGCCACTACTTGATGTCATCGGTCTTCATTCCCACAGAACACATTTTCAGAGAAGTATCTACCTGATGTCATCAGTCTTCATTCTCACAGAACACATTTTCAGAGAAGTATCTGCTTGATGTCATCAGTCTGCATTCCCACAGAACACATTTTCAGAGAAGGATCTACCTGATGTCATCAGTCTTCATTCCCACAGAACACATTTTCAGAGAAGTATCTGCGTGATGTCATCAGTCTCCATTCCCACAGAACACATTTTCAGAGAAGTATCTGCTTGATGTCATCAGTCTTCATTCCCACAGAACACATTTTCAGAGAAGTATCTGCTTGATGTCATCAGTCTCCATTCCCACAGAACACATTTTCAGAGAAGGATCTACCTGATGTCATCAGTCTCCATTCCCACAGAACACATTTTCAGAGAAGTATCTACCTGATGTCATCAGTCTTCATTCTCACAGAACACATTTTCAGAGAAGTATCTACCTGATGTCATCAGTCTTCATTCCCACAGAACACATTTTCAGAAAAGTATCTGCTTGATGTCATCAGTCTGCATTCCCACATAACACATTTTCAGAGAAGGATCTGCCTGATGTCATCAGTCTTCATTCCCACAAAACACATTTTCAGAGAAGGATCTACCCAATGTCATCAGTCTTCATTCCCACAAAACACACATGTTCAGTGAAATTCCTCACACACACATGCGCCATTTTCGTCACGTAATCTAGCATGTTTGAGTCAACATTAAAATATTGTTGACAATTTCTTTGACATCTGACGTATATGGAATTCTATCTCAGAACATTTTTAGATGATATTCCAATGTGAATGTTTTCAATATATTAAACAAAACAATTTGGTCATGTGGCCACAACTATGTCTGTGACTGTGTTATCTTTGTACCATTGATGATGATGATGATGTTCCTCCTTCGCAAGCGAAGATCAGCATGACATAAAAAACATTAAATGCGATGAAAAATATTACAAAAAAAAAAATGGCACTGACATATAATATCTGGACTTATAAAGGGACCCCCCCCCCCCATATCTCAAATAGCTTAGCGCCTTATCAAGTCTGAATACGACACTGATTATATTTATTATATTATTAAGTATATAGTATTAAGTATATTATTAACAATATTATTAAGTATGTAAAGACGCAACAGCCATCAACAGAAAAATAACTATCTACCTACATCAGTTTATGAAGTTATTTGGGAAACAAGCAATCTACAAATGTTTATAACATTATTGAGAAAGAAAACTACCTACATCAGTTTATGAAGTTATTTGGGAAACAAGCAATCTACAAATGTTTATAACATTATTGAGAAAGAAAACTACCTACATCAGTTTATGAAGTTATTTGGGAAACAAGCAATCTACAAATGTTTATAACATTATTGAGAAAGAAAACTACCTACATCAGTTTATGAAGTTATTTGGGAAACAAGCAATCTACAAATGTTTATAACATTATTGAGAAAGAAAACTACCTACATCAGTTTATGAAGTTATTTGGGAAACAAGCAATCTACAAATGTTTATAACATTATTGAGAAAGAAAACTACCTACATCAGTTTATGAAGTTATTTGGGAAACAAGCAATCTACAAATGTTTATAACATTATTGAGAAAGAAAACTACCTACATCAGTTTATGAAGTTATTTAGGAAACAAACTATCTACAAATGTTTATAAAGTTATTTAGAAAGAAAACTACCTATCTACATCAGTTTATGAAGTTATTAGTAGATATATCTATCTTTCTACGCCAACCTTCCTTGCTACTATAGAAACATGTATCTAAAAAGGTAACTTGTATATATACAACTAAAATATACCTGTTTTTGTATATACCAAGAACTTGCAATGGAAAGACTGCTTTCATTTTACTGTCTAGTGTGTTCACACGGGCTTAAAATGCGTACAGGATTGATTTCATTGTAAGCGAGTTTCCCCATATATACTCTGTCCCTTTCAACAAATCTGCACGCCACTTACTGAGAGTACCACTCATAAAATTTAACTCTGTAGCTTTAAAAGATAATTCCCTGCCGAAGACGGATGTGTCGGGCATTTGCGCAAATAAAACGGCGGCACAACGCATTTCCAATCTCTGGACTACATCCTGCTAGAAATCTAGTAGGACAATGGTCCTGCTACAAGAAAGATCCAGCGGGAGTTTGAGAATGTACGCTGAAGAAGAAAAAGAAAAGATAACATAGAGATTCCCGAAAACAAAATCCACTCTGTAAACAAGACGACACGAGCAGGATTGGAACCAGTTGCCTCTTGAGTACAAGGTGAACAGCTTAACCACGACACTACGGGGATCCCATACAATCCCTAGTCTAAGTTGTAACAGCAGAAAACAGTCATCATTATTAAAAAGTCTTCAACCTATGTCTTACTGTCTCACGAGACACTGATTGTATCGATCACATAAGCAGGCAAAGACAAAGAACAGGGATCTATGACTTTAGATCCGTCTGCTCCGGTAAGAACCTATTAGAGAGCATTACAACTAATCAACGAGTATCAGGGAGGAGTGATCCAAGTCTTTCCTTACTTCTATTCGTCTCCCGCCTTGTGCTCAAGCGCTACTCAGTTCTCTCCTGTAATAGGATCACAAGGGTCTTTCGTTGGCATGATCTCTCTAAGCAAACTCTCAGCCTTTCCGGCACGCAATTCAATAAGGAAAAGATAGAAATGTCGACAAGGTGATAAGTCAAGACAGTGTGGCATCTGAACGCCAACCCACTATTACTGGATGTTAACCAACGCGTGAGAATAACAAATTAGAACTCACATTTACAAGCGCGCCCACACACATATCTGTGTGTGTATGTGTGTATTTGTGTGTGTATGTGAGTGTGTCACATCAGTGACGTAAGCAATCATCTTTATCAACAACTTACTGTATAATATGTACTCACTGCAGCAAAACTGAAATCCAACATGCGAAATAAACTTGGAACAGGGTAATGAAGTTTTTGTAATCACTAGAAACACACATAATAACACACACAAATTGACGTTACGACCAAAATGCCTTTATCAAGAACACATTCATAACACAATACTACGAGTAAGAACGACAATATTGACGCTCACGTCCACGTGACAGAACTAAACATAAATATGTACCTAGATTACTAGAACATGTATATCTATTTTAGCTCTGCCAAGTGAACTTGAATAGTGCGGTTTTTACTTGCTATATATTATAAATGTGTTCATAAGAATGGCCTTCTGGTTGTAACGTCGATTTGTGTATATTATTTATGTTTCTAATGATTAGAAAAAGTTCATTACTGTGTTTCAAGTTTCGCAAGACAACACTTTTTTTTGTCACACTGATGGTATGATAGTCGAATGACTGTTTCTAGTTTTGACTTAAGCATTGTGTGATAATTAAATTGGATATACATGCAAGTATCCTAGTTCTAATATCTTCATATATTAGAGTTATACAAATACTGTCAGCTTCTTATATTAGAGTTATAAAATACTGTCAGCTTCTTATATTAGAGTTACAAAAATACTGTCAGCTTCTTATATTAAAGTTTTTAAAATACTGACAGCGAATAAAAAAAAAAAAAGAACAAATATTCTAGAAAGCGGATTCAAGCTAATATGATAAAAGACAATTATTAGAAACTATGTCGATTGTTCACTGATGGCATGATTAATATGACAATATTTATTTTGGGAACGAATTAACTATCTATTCAAAAGCCAGTATATTTTGAGGAAAACAAATGAAGATTAAATTAACTGAAACTATTTTTGTTTCAAAAATATAAAACTGAAACGCAGACAATAAGTTGACACTGACTGGCAGACTTGTAGACCCTGGGAGAGTACAAATTTCATAACTTATATCCTGTCTAAACTGAATCCCTTCACGTCTGAAGCTATCGATCGTAGATAGACTGGGCGCACATACCGCATGATGTTCTCATCCAATTAGATCATTCTAGAACACAATGCAACAATATCTTTGTCTGGGGCATCTACTTCATCTTGTACTCAACTGCGTCCAAGCTGTAGTATCGTATCTTTATCATGCATTGTGACCCATGCACCTGCCAAAGTGAGTTATTAACGATACTAACAGTTAGTCAGAAAGTATTGACGAATGCGAATCTCTCGTCTGGTTTACAGTCATGTGGAGTCATCGCATCCTTCAAAAGTAACACTACTTGACATTCGTAACTTTCATATAGTAGTTTGCTTATATAGTAGAGATTCTTATTCGGGAAGGGTGGTTTGCTTACAAAGTAGTGATTCTTTTTGGGGAAGGGTGGCTTGTTTATATAGTAGATATTCTTATTGAGGAAGGGTGGCTTGCTTACAAAGTAGTGATTCGTTTTAGGGAAGGGCGACTTGTTTATATAGTAGGATTCGTATTGTGGAAGGGTGGCTTGCGAACAAAGTAGTGATTATTTTTGCGAATGGTGGCTTGTTTTAAGAGATTCTTATTGAGGAAGAGTGGCTTGCTTACATAGTAGAGATTCTTATTTGCGAATGGTGGCGTACTTGCAAAGTAGTGATTCTTTTTTAGGAAGGATGGCTTGTTTATATAGTAGATATTGTTTTTGGGGAAGGGTTGCTTGCTTATATAGTAGTGATTCATATTGGGGAAGGGTGGCTTTCCTAACATAATAGAGATTCTTATTGTGATAAGGTTGCGTGCTTATATAGTAGAGATTCTTATTAGTAGAGATTCTTATTGGAGAAGGGTGGCTTGCTTATATAGAAGAGATTCTTCTTGTGGAGGGATCACATGACTTATACAGTTATGTTTTATAATCACTTAGTATAATACTTTCTCTCAAAGTATTGCAAGCCATGGTGTAAGTTGGAGTATTATGGGAAGTGAAGTTTTATAGAAAGTGGAGTATTATGGAAAGTGAATTATAATAGAAAGTGGAGTATTATGGGAAGTGAAGTATTATAGAAAGTGGGGTATTATGGGAAGTGAAGTATTATCGAAAGTGGAGTATTATAGAATGTGAAGTATAATAGAAAGTGGAGTATTATGGGAAGTGAAGTATTATAGAAAGTGGAGTATTATGGAAAGTGGAGTATTATGAAAAGTGGAGTATTATGGCTATTTAATGAAGCTGTGAAAAAATTCCCTATTGCATGAAAGTATACAATAATTATATTGCTCAAAATTCCCGATGATAAAAACATACAATACTATAGTATGAAAATAGAATTGATGGAGACATGAACCTGTGAGATTAAGGATTGGAAAGTAACATCGGTTTCTACTGGTACATAGATATTGTTAGTGAGTAGACGAGAGTAGGCGGTAAAGATGAGAGCATAGAACAAATGAGACAGATGATCAAGTGGCACATGGTCAGCGTATGTGGCTATGATGATAGGAAGCAAGACAGCGCCACATAGTCAAGCATGTTTGACGATGGTAGATTTGAGGGTCGTAATTAGATTGTAAGTAAGGGATCCAGTTTTCTCGAATTGTTGACGTTTTAGCGATGTGACTACATACGTACACTGTTGAGACGAAGTGGCAAAAACACTTAACTCAATGGTCACCACTGCCGAAGTCGGATGTATTGGTCCGTGGCGTAAATACAACTGTGAGACAGCGCATTTTGTTTTCTGGACCACATCCTACTGAAAATCTAGTAAAACTACTGTTCTGCTTTAAGAGAGTTATAACAGGACCATCGTCCTCCTATAAGAGAGTTCTAATAGGACCATCGTCCTCCTATAAGAGAGTTCTAATAGGACCATCGTCATGTTATAAGAGAGTTCTAATAGGAACAATGTAATACTATAAAAGAGATTCGGCAGTGGTTTTAAGACCAGCTTTATAGAAAATAAAGCGACGTACCTAGAAACATTCACCAACGACACCAACGCAAAAATAAAGTAACACATAATAAATAATATTATTATTTTAGACTCTAGAATTCTTTTTTCCTCCAACCACTACAATATTAAGTTAGATAAAGCGATCATTAATTATATATCCTTTAATTATTATTTTTTTCTCGTTTTTCTGTCGAATTCAGTATCCCTTCTCCATTACCGGCGCATGATTTCCAGCAAGTAGTTCCTTACTTGGCCCTCCTTCAGAGCAGCTATTCATTCATTCCATATTATAGCCCCCAACAGACATGAAAACTTTTGAATTCTTGATGCTTGCTCACGTTCAAACTTGCAATGTCATCGCTGAAGCTCACTTTACACATGTCCCACAAGACTTGCAGATGGGATTAAAAACTTCTTGATAATGACATTCTTTGAGTGCGCGTGCTACAGCGTGACGTCACCAAATACAAACGGAAAGAAAATCCGAGCTGCCCCCAGGGAATTTCCAGAGGCGCTATTTCGAAATTAGCAGTATATCTCAGCCTTCATGCCAGATACCCGGACATACATACATGACAAAATAGAATTAACGCTAGTCAAATATGTTGGTGACCTGATACGGCAAGGATCATCCTTATGTCCGAGCAACTTCATGTATTATACGTTTAATGTGCTCCCACTGCACCCCCTTCTGAAGCGAGTTGTCTTCATTGTGATCGTCTCTCTGACAAACAGAGTCTATAATCAGCGCGAACAAGGGCCCCTGGGGAAACACCAGCCTGCCGAATAGAGCCGGAAATGCCACAATGACAAGTGGATCCCTGTAGCAATCTTGTACAATTCTTGAGCGCGTGCTGGGTGGATAGCTGATTCCACCACAATTTCGCGGTACCATGGGACCGCAGGAATAACAGAGGACAGCTAATAACTCGGACGCCCAAAATGCATTAAAGATATGAAACTATGAAAATTTAATGCACATTAAGCCGGTAAAATGCCTCTAGAGGATGGGTCAAGGACAGGAAATAACAAAAGAAGGGATGCTGAGGTAGGCCGATAAAGCTGTTGTATTGGAATCAATGGAAGCAATCCAATGCAATGAAAAGAGGGGAAAATGTATAACGTGTCTGGAGTTGTAAAGGATTCCAGAGCAAATATTAAACTTTTGTGATTAAGACTGTCAAGTCTGATGGGAGCGCGTAATTTGCGCGGCAACAAGGGAGAACTTGATTAACGTTCTGTTGCAGTGTTGAAACAAAAGCTAGATAGGACACTGCCAGTACTGTATGATATCAACTAAGACACAATAGCAATTCAGAGATGGCGTATGTGCACTAGAAAGAGAGAAGAAATCTTCTGGGACTATATTACAAGTTGTGACACATTAAATTAAAGTTATACTGCCTTGACAGCAGTTTACTTTTATTAATATGTTGCTGTTTACGTTATTAGTGTTTTCACATTTCTCTATCTATTTTCTTATTCGCAGTCATGTCGACACAGTTACATTAGGAACAAATGGCGTTAGAGTTTGAGAAGGACAGAGCTGGCCATCTTACACCCCCCTCCCCAAATTGTTCACACACGTGCAACACTATTCAGAGAACCGCGAAAGTAATGGTAAGGGTAAGCAGCATTATAAACCAGCGTCATAGTAAACGATGTCCCATAAGTGCTAAACTGCCCGGTCAGTGGTTTACCAGAAACCGTCTGACTAGCGTAGTCTACGTGATGTGCTCAGTAGAGATGTCTCAATTTCTCGATCTATTCAGAACATGAGCCCTGGTAGCACATATCATGGTGGATGATTGAATCACTTGAGTAGTTTTTAATTCAACCCACAAGTAAAGAGTGGATTGGAAACCCAATATTTTTGTTGGTCATCGGTCGAATGATTTAACATTACAATACCGCGCCTCCCATTAGTGTTATAGCTAAATCACTGTCATCTGACGTGGCCACAAGTGTTTGATTTTATTATTTAATGGAAGGATCACTACTAGTTTGCAAAAATGTCTGTAATTAACCCAGCCACCAGGGTATGAGTACGAAGACACACGCTCTGATATGGTCCATGAATGATGTCATCGCAAACGAACCCGTACTGAATGCGACACTAGTCGGGAAGTTTCTGACCGATTCATGGCTCGGCAGCTGAGCACTTAAGGTAAACTGTTGTTTTGATGCTGATTCATTATATAACTGTAACCTTGTTGTTATATCACTAATCGTTTTCATATTTCAACTATCACGTCTTACCCTGCATCTTAACTACAGATCAAAACTACAGATATTTATTAATAATAGGTAGTAACTGCAGAAAAACTGAAATTCAACAGGTGAAACTACGACAGGCTGATGAAATGTTAATTGCTGAAATACACATATGACAACACACGAGAATCCCAACTTTAAATGTCAAGTGAACGTTGACAGTGACGTTCTTACTCGGCGTTTCTTACGTTGAGAATAAGTGTTTTTTTTAGAAAGGCCTGTTGATCGAAACGTCCATTATTGTGTGCTATCATGTGTGTACACTTCATCAACCTATTTTGTATATATTTATTAATAGATGTATCTGTCGTCTACTTCAGATTAGATAGCCAAAGTGAGATCAAATAATTAGTTGTAGAAGAGATATATACCAGAGACTTGTGGAGATAGAGATAAGCAGATAATGAAGATGTATAGGACATACTTTCAAATAGAAACACGGCAGACTAACCATAGGAGCAGGTTAGACTCCGTTTTGAAAAGAAAAAAAAACAAGTTGAAAGGCGCAGAAACAACTGGAGTAGAATGGTGAAGGAAGAAACAAAGTAAAAACAGAATCACGTGGGCACTGTTGAAGATGGCGCAACAAATGAATCGTTTATGGTAAAAGTTTCAGCGCTATGTTTCACAGGGATCTGATAGAAATAAAAAGCAAACATATTTACTCTGTTCATTCTAAGATTGAAGTGGGTCAAAACACACCTACACCAGGAAAAGCCTGAATCCTGAATCCATATTTCTCCGCGACAACAGGTGGATTTTATGCGGTGATGACATTTAAAAACAATAACATGATTAATTATTCAGAACTTTTAACGTTGTATAAGGAACTATAATGGTTGCCCCCTGACCTCTTTGCGCATGCGCAACGACATAATAGCAGGTATAGTAATATATCACGGAATTTTACAGATACGTTATATGAAAATGTATTTTAAAACATACATTGCTATTGTGATAGACATGTTTCACTTAACAATAAGAGATTTAAGTTAAAAATAGTATTATCATCAAATAAACTATATTATAGCGCACTTAAAATTCCATTTATGCTTTCGGCGTTCAATAGCAAATCAGAAACACTACTTCATTCTTAGAATGCACAGAGTATAGACGCACTAACAAGCAGACGAACTAACCACATTATGATTCAATAATCTGACATATCAAAGCTAAAAAGTGTTTGATACTGCGACACCACAGGGTAGTCTTTGTACAGACAAATGAGAAATATGTGTGTCCAGGAAATGGAACAAGCTACGAGCACGCCGGTGGAAATCCAACCATATAGAAACCATATTTGCATCTCATTGTTTCAGATCATAGTAATGTCGTTTCCAAGAGTACACAAAAAGGCAGAGTAAATATTGGTGAGATATTAAATACGCTCAGTACAATAATCAGCAAATGAATAATGTCTGTAAAAGGAATCGTATGTGAATACCTTCAACGCAGTCAAATCTGAAGGAATCCCTATAGGGAATAATACATTTCAGCTTATGAATGATCGTTTTCATTATGTGGCTAATATTTGATAGCTTTTCACTTACAGAATACAGGACGCTGAGATAATCTAATCCACGGGTTCTCAACCGAGTTCGTAGATAATGGGTAGGAAGGAGGGAGTTTAAGTGGGTTCAATAGTCTCCCACCTCCCCACCCCCTTAGTAAATCAGAAAATAATACTAGTTATATATCCAAATGGCCGGTAAAATCCTCCCATTAATGATTTTTTTGCAAATAAGGTTATCACATTCATCATCAGAAAGAGGAAATTACACACGAAAACGTGCAAATGACCCTTTTTTTTAGGTAAAACCCTCTCATTACTGAAATCTTATCAATATCCCTGTTCCCAACCCGTAAAAACATGTTAAATTGTGATAATGGTAGGAAGCTGCATAATAATAATAATAATAATAAGACCTATACCTTGTCAGGGTGGTAGTGGTGCCACACTGGAATCATCAGCACAACAAGCTCTCCAATAATTTCTATCCTCAGCCACTCGGAGGAGTGTACAAAATCACGATCAGACCATTCCTTGATGTTGTCCACCCAGGATTTCCTTTGTCCGCATCTTCCGTTTCTACCCTCGACTGTTCCTTACAAAATATTTTAGAAAGTGATTCCTGCCTCGTTACATGTCCAATCAAACAAGTTTACGCCGTTTCACCACTGCCATTTGTGATTCATGATAAACTGCAAGTTTTTTTTTTTCTTTCTGTCGGATGAATATATTTGTCATATGGTTTATATAGCTAAATCTTTTTTTTTTTTAAATCTGCATCACCTGTATTGAAAAGCCTGAATCCTTCTGTCTGTGTCTGCATTGAATGTCCAACTCCCACATCCGTATTAAAGTGTACTTAGCACTAGCGATCTGAATAGATTGATCTTTATTGTAATACAGATATTACTGTTTCTAAGCACACTCAACCTTGCCATGGCAGCCATTGTCATCTCGAGTCTTAGCTTAATCTCATTTTCCAAGTTGTTATCGTCACATATTTCGGACCTGAGATATTTGAAAGTGTTAACTTCTTCAAGTTTGTGACAGTTTAACCGATATTCGTGAGATCTTGCTTCGCTTCACTAGTCTCCCATTTTGTTACGGTTGGCATTAATAAAAACTCAAACGTGAATATGAAACTTGTTAACTAGTTACACTTGTCATCTGCTGTTCAAGCAGTAAGTGAAAATGATATAGAACTATAATGAAAAAAATATTTTTTCTATATGATTTCTCTTACTGTATTAAAAATCTGTTTTCAGTGTGCTTTCTCTTATTGCAGTACAAATATATTTTCGATGTGAATTCTCGTATTGTATTAAAAATCTATTTTCAGTGTGATTTCTCTTATTGTATTAAAAATCTATTTTCAGTGTGATTTCTCTTATTGTATTAAAAATATATTTTCGATGTGATTTCTCGTATTGTATTAAAAATCTATTTTCGGTGTGATTTCTCTTATTGTATTACAAATCTATTTTCGATGTGATTTCTCGTATTGTATTAAAAATCTATTTTCGTTGTGATTTTTAATATTGTATAAAAATTATATTTTTCGTGTGATTTCTCTTATCGTATTAAAAATCTATTTTCGGCGTAATTTCTCTTATTGTATTAAAAGTCTATTTTCGGTGTGATTTCTCTTATTGTATTAAAAGTCTATTTTCGGTGTGATTTCTCTCATTTTATGTAATTGTGTCGTTTGAAAAAGAGTTGTATATTAATGTATTCTATAGAACATTCTTCTATTTTTCAAATGTGTGTATGTGTGTGTGTGTGTGTGTGTGGTGTGTGTACGCGCATGCGCCGTGAGCAGTGCATATAACTCAACATAATATCGTGACATGCACTTTTAAGCACTCAATACAATATCATGACGTACATGCACTTATAAGTCATTTAAAAAAACCCTGATGGTATATCAAACCACAATGATCATACACAACTCAGATTCATCTCTTCCCGCATACACATATGCATGAATACACGCACCCACAAATATATATATATATATATATATATATATATATATATATATATATATATATATATATATATATATATATATATATATGTATACATCAGTTTCATCGATCTCACGAACACTTACCATCTCTAGATACAAGGATATATAGTACGAGATTTGACACGTCAAGGTAACATCTGTGTTCACAAACATTACTGGAAATAAACACTTTTGCAAGCCCTACACGTGAAAATAGTCTCAAAGACACTATACACACCGTGGCATGTTTTCACCAATATAGTTCAAAAACGTATAAAAACCGAGCTTCTGGAAAATGCAATCCTGTGGATTTTCAGGATTCATCCGTCTATTTTGGCGCTATTTAACTATTTCTGTGATTTCTATTGGTTTTTGCCACAATGTACACACTAAGTAAACAATGACATTCATAGTTAAAGTAAATTAGCGTCTCTGTAGAAGGAGGATGTTTTCATCTGAATCCACATAAATTTATTGAGACTTATTGAATATCTGGGCGTACGAGCGTATCCGTGGCTATCCACTCTACTACAGACCTTCCAACTAAAACGTAAACATGACCTAAGGGGCACATTTCCGTGCATTTTATTGGTTGACCCTGGTTATTTTTTGTCAAGTAAATACAAGTATGTAAATGACGACCAATCAAATCCCCAACAATAATCCAGAACGTGACGAACGGGGCCCTAATTAATTTTGTTAGAAGGCCTTTATAGGACGTTAGATAGCCACGCCTTTGCCTATTGTACAGATCATGCATGAGTAGCTTACCGGAAGTTTGAGAACCACTTGACCAATTGAGCCGTGTTGTTCTTGTTAAACATGACATCTGGGAAGTACATCTTTAGGATGGACGAGCTTGGGTATCTTGTATAGAAAAACATCAACTTGGCCTTGCGTAGATGCATTGGGGTCAAAGTCGAGGTGTGAGTATCAGTTAAGGTAATACACATAAATATCATAATACACATAGATATGAGTATCAGTTAAGGTAATAAACATACATATCATAATACACATAATACACTTAGATGTGAGTATCAGTTAAGGCAAAACACATAAATATCCTCAATTTCTAAGTTTAATTAGCATCATCTAGATCCGAATTATCGACGTCGGCCACCAGGAAGTTGACGTGAGACAATGAAGAAAAATATTTTCCTTAGACACAACATCCAACAAGTGCGTATGTTGAAATATGAAATAGAAATGAAACTAGGTAAAGTTTGTGAGATGTTAGCGATATCACATTTCATTGGCTCTACAAATGAGGGCTGTAGCCATCTCCTTTCTCTCGTAGTCTTTACTTCCTGGATTAATCCGGTACCCATTTAAGGCTGGGTCGACCCAGGAGCTGTTGCAATCTGAAAAACATTTCCGCCTCAACTGGGGAATAAACCCAGGACCACTCATATACGAAGCCATTGCGCCAACCACAAATATATACATGAATACATACATCATATATGTTATCCCATATACATACATACAAAAAATGTAACGTGCATACATACCTATATGGAGATATGCACGCACGCACACACACACACACACACACATGCGTACATATAAACATACATACAGAAATACTTACATACATGTATTCTGACATATATATATATATAAACATTAAACAACGCGCACAAACCTCCCCCTCCTACACACACACAAACACACACACACACACACACACAAACATCACATACACACTCAGATGTGTTGACAATTCCGCAACATATTTTTGATGATTAATCCGAGTTTTTTTCCAGTCATTTATTCCGTCTGTCTATCTAATGTAATATCTGTCTACATTATGTAGATTATTGTCACCATCTCATCTACGCTATACTGATCACCATACTTCTGAACCTGTTGACAACAGTACATCTCTACATCAGTACGCCTGCTTGCATCCTGTCATATAACGTGTATGAAAGTACCCATTTGTGGTGTGCATGCGCGTGGCGTGCTTACATGAGAAGGAAGTGAGAACGTTCCGTGTAGGCGCATGTGCGCGCTGTTGTATGTATTACTATTTTTTTTAATCTCTCTCTTCCTGTCGTCTGTTTTATTCCTGACTGCTTTACAAATCTCTGTCATCTGTTAAAGCTGTTACCAAACGGGAGTCATTAAAGACTAGATGCAAAAACTTAACGCTCTACGGTGAGGGACTTGTGATATGGGAAGTGATAGCACACGTCATTATCTTCCCTAATTATTCCTTCACGGATCAAAGTACTTACGAGCCGTGTCGATAACTGTGCGAAGATAAGCATATAATTAATCTAGTCGAGACGAGTGCGTCGAGGAGTAACAACTGTTGAATGGTTTTAGTTTCGCGTGTTAATGCTGGTATATGACCGTTCTTTCCGTTAATAACATCAATGTTCGTGTAATACTTTGACTGTTGCTACTAATAAATGATCATGGATTATTATAGACTTGTCGTATGCGATGACATCACGCGACTAGGTATTTCCAGTAAAGTCACCTTTTCATTCATTCAGTCATTGGTACCATGCTACCATCAGACAGCATACCACAGCAAGCTATGTTACACAGATACAGCGAAGGCAGACCTAGAGGTCAACCCACGATGGACCACCGAAATAAAAGAGGCGACAAACTCCACAATATACTCAGCACACAAGAGGGCCATCTCCAGAAGTCTCTCCTACCTCCTGACGCTGCAAGGCAACAAAGGGTTTAGCGAATAGATAGATAGATTCATTAGGTATCATGCCCTCCGGCGTAGGCGATCATGTCTCTCCACAGTCTTCTGTTTGTTATACATTTAAATATAGTTTCTGATGACTTCTGCATCATGCCAGGCTTTCAAGCCATCCAACACTTATATAAACAGTCAGAAAATATAGTTTTGTTGTTATTTTTTTTATTATTATTAATATGTCGAAGAAATATAGTTTAACGGGTTTTTTTTTTAGTAAAATTCGCAAAGACAAAGAGCGAAAAATATCAAATAACAAATCAATCCTCTAACGCGAATAAAACCATAAGCCAAGAAAGAATTATATCACGTCTACACTGTCCTTGGATTTCGGTGTGATACCAATATCATTCATAACTTTCTTCATCTCTCGTCTTCAAGACGTCTCCTATGCCATGTCTTTCCATGTGGACGGCTATTTAATGTACGTCTTGTGAAAAATCATCTCCAACACTCAGAAGTACTGCACATGTAGTGCAGATCTGGTCCTTGTCATTTTCAAAGGCAAGTTTCATTACCGACAATCCCTTTACTTGTAAATCCCGTAACGTCCTACACGATAGCATTTGTAAAGGTTGTGACCAGGCCCATACATTGGGGTGGAGAGGGGGGGGGGGTTAGTCGTTCAAACTCATCCCCCTCATTAAGAATAAATGACTATTCTTCTATATTACTTATCCTGTTGAATGTCCATATTTAGGAAAATATAAAATGACTGTTCTTCTATATTACTTATCCTGTTGAATGTCCATATTTAGGAAAATATAAAATGACTGTTCTTCTATATTACTTATCCTGTTGAATGTCCATATTTAGGAAAATATAAAATGACTGTTCTTCTATATTACTTATCCTGTTGAATGTCCATATTTAGCTACTGAAGAATAAATGACTATTCTACTCTAATAGCACGTTTACTGTTGAGTGCTCACATTTTGCTACAGAAGTCACTGTTGAAAAGAAAACGTGTTTCTCTCATCTATCCTTACTTCCTGCGACTTACGTGAAGTACACTAGAAAGACACGCGACCAAAGAAAGGAAAGTGCATATCGTCTAGTGAATTTCTAGGAATCACAGTCTAATTATTATGACAAGAGGTCACCGATGTTAAGTACACAGCATGCTAGATATGTTTTTTTGTTTTTTTAATGAGAAAATTAACACAACGATGAGTGTGCCGGCGTCGATACAACTGAAGGATACAGTAAATAATATCTTACTGTCTCTTCGGGTTTAGGAGACTTGATTTAGTTCAAGCTAAACTTAGAAAATGCTTGAATGCCGTGCACATTTTCACGCACGTGGCACGAGACAGCTGCACGTGTGACATCCTGCAATTAACCACTCGACAGTGGTTACAATATAAATGAGAACGATATTGAGTTTGAGAAATAGTAATTCAAGAAACGTGATAACAACTAAATATGGAATGAATGAACAAGACTAATAGCATGTTCTAAGAGGCTGTTTTTTTCCACCAAGTTATGTTTAGTGGGACATTACATACTGTCTTGTACATACTGATCAAACTTGTTTAGACGTGGATAAATACGGTTTACATGCGAAATTTTTTCCTTATTAATACACTCAGAAGTCACTAAAAAATTGATAGATATATCGTTATACTAGCCTAATATTTGTGTGACTATTACAGCGGCGCTTTGGGATATAACGTTCATATAGAATTTCCAAACATGACAATGAAGAAGAATTGTAAAGAACTCTATTAATATTTTTGCAAACTGGATAAAACAAAAGATTGAACCGGGAAAGATGAGGGGCCAAGACAAAAAATGTTGGGCAAGAAATTCAGAAATACACATGTTCTAGAAATCAAATATTAAATGTATCTAGAAATAAAAATGAAATTTCAAAATTCTCGGAACAAATATTTATGATATTTCACCTACATGTGAGAGTTTTTAAAAAATGGACAAGAGCTAAAGTCGTAGAATTGAAATAAGTTAACAGTTAATTTAAAAAGTAAACCAGAAACAGTTCAACCGGAAGTGTTCCAATGAAGTTGGTACTTTCATGCGAAATCGGTACTTTCATGCGAAGTCGGCACATGGTCTAATCTAACATCTTATTACTGTCACATATTGTTTTTTAAAGTAACAGAACGGAAAATTTTTTTCGGGGGTGAGGGTGGGAGGGGGGGGAAACAGGAAGTACAATAGATTCAAATATATTCTATATACAAAATCATAACACATGTACGGGGCGTTACTTGAGAAGGTGAGAGAAAATCATAAATAATGTAAGCAAGTTTAACTCAAATAGGTGAAAGACGATGAAGATAGATGACCGCTTCAAATTGAATATAATTAAACTATAAGAAAATAAACTGTAAAATATTATAGAATTATGGAAGTATTCATGTTCTGAAACAGATCACAAAGGTACGAAGCCCAAAGTTGTTGTGTTCAATACAACTCATTTCACCATACATCTGGTGATTGCGTGTCAGCAACAACCCAAAAAAACTTTGGTAACTAAGGTGACGGTAGGAGGGGGTTTCTGAAATAATACCTCTCCATTTCCTTTGCAGGGTCTTCTTGTGTATTAATATTGTAGTTTGTGTTAATCCCACCTTTGTATTTTGGGTAGAGAGATTCTGTCCATATCTGTCATGCTCTTTTATCTATTTTTGTGCGTGCTTAGAATGTATATACTTTGATTATCTCCGCAAGTATTAAAATATGTACTAGATGACAAAACAAAGAGAGCACGACCAGAAAAACTCTCCATTGACCAACTACAAAACATAGTATTACTATTTGTCTCAAAAATTTGCACAACAGCGGGGTGCAATTTGTGGTCTAGAAGGACTCGTTTAGTCCGCTATTCATTTTAATATTTTAATTAACCTTTTTTTTTTGTTTCTACACTATTTTAAATTTAACTATCACGCGATATAAAAACTTCGAAATATGCACAGTATCGTAAACAAAGACTATTAATATTATTTACTATGTCGATTTGCGTAACAATATCTTTATATTGCGTTTTAATGACATCAGACTAGCATCAGAAAAGCTCGAGATTTGACGGCTGTTCTTTAGAAAGTGTCTATTTTACGCAGCTCCCTCTATGGTAGAATACATGGCGTAGTTTGGTGCTTGTTCGTGATTATAATAATCTCAAATCGTATCAGGAGAACTTATATATCACACCAACACGTTACAAAGTCATGCAATTTTCATCTCTCACCCCATATATAAATGTACCAGATAACATACTTAGTATGTTTAAAATGCAAAGTGAAACCTTCTGCTGCTTAATTTACCCCTCACGTGATATGTTAACTTCTGACCCGACAGCTGTTGTCCCCGTGTACAAGTGAAATTTGAAGCTATATCACCTCTACTCTATAAGAACATCTTCCTGGGTACTGAATGTGTTTTCTGTGCAAAAAGATATAGTACTATGAACCACACGACAGCTTGTGCACCCTCCCTGGTGCAACAGACGTACTAATGATGAAGAGCCGCAACGGCCGTCATCAGTTGTGGAAAAAGCTAGGTTACATGAGAACGGCGTTGTTGTTAACATGCTGTGAAAATACTTTAATATGTATTCAATTTTGAGAAATAGAAAGACGATGTGGTTAAAAAAACAAAAAAACACATTACATGCAGAAAAGATAGCATCAACTAGTATCAGATTCGCATACGTGATCAAAAACCACTCTCTACAAGCAATAACAATAAATTTAAATAATAAACACACTCAGCATCAAGCCTATCTGTACATACTGGAAGGCTGGGGTGGAGGAGGGGGGAGGGATTCAACCCTTACCGCCAGAAAAAAATTGAAAGTAACATTTAGATAAATAAATAAAAAACAAAGATAGTACCCTCGACCAATTGCTATACTACTTATGAATATGTAATGGTGTTCGAACAGAAATGTCCAAAAACACACAAACACACGCACAAAATGGTTCTTTCCTAGTAGACGCCAATACACTGTTCAGGTTTTTAATCCCACATTTTAGATAGTCACTGCACATGACACTTTGCGGGTATTTGTTGCTACATGCAATAACAAACATGGCTGTTGCTAACTCAATCATGACGGTTGGAATATCCTCAGAAATACGCAGGAATCGGTTTTGTTTCTACAAAGCAGAAAACGTACCTTCATGTTGATAATATATGTACTCTAAATTTATTCTGCGTGTTACACACTGGGGTGTGGAGGGGCTCTCTCAGTGTGTAGCGTGCAGAAATAATGAGCGCGCAATAAAAATATTGTCGGTTTATTATCTGCGGGTTACGGGTTGGGTTGTTGGGTTGTTAATGAGTTTGCCTCTCTTTTGGAGAGGCATGCCCTTTCAACCAGCGGACAAAGTCCAATTAGGTTATATCAGGACACACTACCATAAAATATTAGAGGTAACAATGAAACACAATGAAAATAATGGCGCTCTGCACATTGCACGAGTGTGTGGTAGCGAGAAATGGAGAAACAATACACACTATGTCAAATCTCTATAGCATCTTAAACGTTATAATGAAGAATCTATGTGGACATCAAGAACAACAACCACGGACACAACATCTTACGCTCCTCTTGTTCTTATGCAAGATTACCTGTCTCAATAAAGCTTGCTACATTATTTCTGATTGTGTCCCTTGTATAATATATTTTTATGTCCCTATGTACCCTAGTTACTGGTAAACTTCGTTTCACTAACGTTTGTTCCGTTTAATATGTGTTGGTCTCTACTAAGATAGTACTAAAAAATAAATAAGGGATATTAAGGACTTATATTTTTTTTAATGAACTTTAAAAACTTGTTTAGGACCTTACTCCCAGGAAAATCGAAAATACTTTCCTGCGTGACAGTATGCTTCCGATTTTACTCTTTTACTAAATATTTAAAAAAAAATATTACTACTTATAAGAATAACGCAATACTAAAACAGATGCACCAACTCAAGCATTGGAGGAAAATAATAACATCAGAGGGAAGAAGTACAACAGATATAAGTAGAATAAAAGGCAGGTTTCCAAAACATTAAGAATGTGATATATAATATACCCCAGTCATTGGATATAAGAATGTTTCTCAATGCTACAAAACACCGTTCCCAAAATAGGTGCGAGTCTTGGATATCAAGAGACGAGATGAATAAAGGACACAGAAGTGGTTCTATAAAATAATGCTGCACAAAACTAGTAATCTAACCTAATAATGCGACACATGCGGCTGCGTATGTGGGTCTCACCAATGGCCGACTAGACAAACCACCCATGCAACAGAAAACCTTAGTAGGTGACATGCCGTTATATTAAGGCTCTCTCATGGAAGCTTTGTAGCATGCCATCTATACAATTATAGATCCCCTCTGAGTAGAAAGCTTCTTCAATAGGCTGAAATGCACTGGGCAGAAAGCTGAAGTCTCGGGTATGAAAGAGAGCTCAGAAAAACCACCAGGTGCCATGCCGACTGGCGTAGGCGAACATGTCGCTCCACAGCTCTCTATGTCCAGTATTATGTATCAGGATCGTTGTTGTTTCCCTGCTGTGCCAGGTTGTTAAAGTGACTAATTATCACGCTGCGGCCCACTGTATCTATTACCTTCATTCTTGCCTGATGTGATTATGTTCTCCAAGCCTACTTGTGTAATAAAGTGGCAAAAAATTGAAGATTGTCTTTTTCTTATATTATTGATTAAGATCCGTCTCGCATTTGACTTTGTCAAAACTTCCACATTAGTTTTCCTGGCAGTCTATGGTATTCTCACATTCTTCTGTAGAACCACGTCTCATGTGCCTCTAATTTTCCACTTTCCTGTTTGTTTATTCTCCAAAACTCACATCCACATGTTAATATAGGAGTTATATAGCACTTCAGAACTCCCTTCCTTACCTCTAATGACAAGGACATATTACACAATACATTTTTCATTTTTGTGAATGTTATTTTTGCCTGCCCTATTCTGCTCCTTATTTCTGTTGAACTTCTTCCATCTGCTGTAATCGCTGTACCTAAATACTTGAATTGGTGAACCTATTTTTGTTATTACATTGTGCATATTTATATATATATATAAAAGACAGCTTATATATTAAGCATAAACTACTGCAGCGCCGTGATTATGAGTTGTTTTCATTCCATAAAATATTGCCTCTATTGTCCTAATTTAGAGAAAATTTTGAAACTTCACCGATGTTACTTACCTACATTCTTCATTCTAAGGTTCTTCATTCTAACTAGCTCACTAAGAGTAATTGCTGCCGACGCCCAATAAACATGCTTATGTTGCCCTTTGCGTCTTTACAGACCAAAGTAAATATATAGATGACAACATTATAACTAATGTAATTGCCGGATACTAGCAACAGTACCAATTTCTGAAACCGTGTAGGGTCTGAAATTACCGGATACTAGCAACAGTACCAAATTCTGAAACCGTGTAGGGTCTGCAATTACCGGATACTAGCAACAGTACCAATTTCTGAAACCGTGTAGGGTCTGAAATTACCGGATACTAGCAACAGCACCAATTTCTGAAACCGTGTAGGGTCTGAAATTACCGGATACTAGCAACAGTACAAATTTCCGAAAAGACAGTTATTCATTTAGAACGTATCCTCTAAGGCAGTGCTTCTCAATCTTTGAGACACCACGACCCAGAAAACAACATTTTCATACGAAACTATATTTCTATACACGGGCCAGGTAAACAAATGTTTATATAAGCTCATTACCCGGTCCAAAAAAATTATATATACTAGTAAATATATACTTTACAATTTACGGAGACGTTCTCGCTGCAAGATATACAGATATACGGGGCCCGGTGGCCAAGAAGCACTGATTTTTGGAACCTCGACGGATATAATGGCCATACATGAACCATCCATAAAGAATAATGATTTATTTTCACAGAAAATAAATGATCATAGTACTTCTTCTTCTTCTTCAGCGTTCATTCTCAAACTCCTGCTGAATTCTCATGTAGCAAGACCATGGTCCTACTAGATTTCTAGCAGAATGTAGTCCAGAGAATGGAAATGCGTTGTGTCGCCGTTTTATTTGCGCCTATGGTCCGACACATCCGTCTTCGGTGGGATCATAGTACAGTATAATATACTCTATGTAGTATAATCTTAACACATCTGGCAGTACAGCACTTACACACAAAAAACAGTTCAACTTTTCAGCACATGTTTCAGTTAGATTGTAAATAATATGATCTTGCTTCTGTTTGTATGCAGATTCTGTCAACAATATGTTTAACGTTCAATCTACTTTAAAGGGGCGCGAAAACTCATTCCTGTCATACAAGAGGCGTATAGCTGTATGAGATTACAAGCCTTTATATTCTTGGCAATTTTATCCAGTATTGTTAGCTCCTTATTTAAATATTTGTTGAAATTATAATTGTTAGGTGGAAGAAATTGTTTATACTTTTACACAGGATAGAGGATATTTCTTCGGTAAGGGGGAGGGGATTTACCTATAACAGGGTTTTTATTTCGTTTGTATGGGTATTTGATGATTTTGAGGAGGGGGTTGGGAATCAGTAGAAGATGGAGTAAGTATACAATTTGTGGCATGCTTCTAGTGCTGAATGTCGTGCTCTGACATCTACGCCTCCCAAATCTATGGGCTAAATTTAATTTGACACTACGATGAATACATTTATTATTGCTGATCATATGACTGTGAAAGTAGCATAAATTTTATATATTTATATATAATACAATACATGCAAATGGTGGAATATAAAATAACATTGGAGAGTTAAGATGAGAAACAGCCGTAATGACAATATGCATTAATGAATCTCAAAAGTAGTAACAGACTTGCAGACAACTTGGTACGCACATCATTTCAAACAAGAAGGTTCGTCCAATTTGGTTATATCAGAGTTGTAACCATAAAAGTAGTGGAGGTTCGATGTCGCGCACAACAAGAAACAGTGATCGTGTGAGCGACAAATCAGTTATGATGGCGGCTACTGAACGTATACATACAGCAGAAAGAGATAAAGTACACAAATTTTAAAAACAAAGTAAAATATTTAGATGAAATCGTTAGGGATATACCAGTAAACAATACAATATTCGTGATAAAATGAGAAGAAAATGTCATAACCACTGCAAGAATTATATCGACTTGTGCTAACTTCTGAATCGTTTTCTATATTATTTCATTTAACCACCAGCGGGCAATGCCCTATCATCTTGAATCTGCCGTCATCATTTCTCCCCTGCCATGCGTCTTGAGTAGGACGTGATAATGTCTCTTTAATAATGCAGGGATATCGCTTTCTCCTGCCGACGCAAGGAACACAGTGGCAGAGCTAGGATCACCCAGAAAACATTAGCTGTATTAAACTTCTAGCATCTTCACCCCGTAATCATAGATCGTCCCAGCGGGAGTGACGGATGGGAGGAGGGCTGAGAGAGACGTATATTGATGACAAGCTAGAAGAGGAGGAGGAACAAGGCAGTTATGAAAGACAATGTTCCTAGAAATGTGCGTTACAGATCAACACATCTTCAATCACGTTTTCCTTGTATCTTATCGTCCTCATCTCATATCTCACTCCAATCTCTCGTTTCAGTGCGTGACGTAAACCGAAAAATCTATAAATACTCTTTCGTTTATGTCACAAAATGGCGAACGATCGAGGATTGCTTTTTTTACGTGGATAGATAATGGCTTTAATCATCTAGGACAGCCGATTTGATAAGAATATCTTGTAATCATTTTACAAAAGATTACGGATAGGATTGGTCCATAAAAGACAACAAATAAACTAACCTTATCCAATTCTACTTTGATTTTCATTTACAAATAAGATAGTATGTTTCATTATGTTTTGTTTTTTTGAAAGCCCTGATACAAGTAATCTGTATCTACGTATACAATTTTCCGTGTGTTGTCGTGGCTTTAAAGGAAGAATTGAATAGCGACACTGTTACTTACCATGCATGTCTTAAGAGGCAGCTAATGAGGTTCAGGGGATAAGGTTGATTGCCACATCCCATAGAGGGTCAACGTTATCCAGAAGCCATGCATAAGGCAAGCGCGTGAGACCGAAAGACGCTGATATCGCAGCCAAACTGTAAATTATGATGCAATTCTGACTACATCCAACTAATCTGCATGAGTTTGAGAACGAACGAGGAAGTAGACAGTTACCTGTAAAAATGTATATCTTTCTAGAAAATAAGGTGTACTTAAGCTATGGTGTGTACAATATATATTGATCAATCGTACATGAACTAAACGCACCCAACTTTCTATCATAACACGTAATAAAACAAGATCAGAAGATATGTCATTACATGTAATAAAACAAGATCAGAAGATATGTCAACACATGTAATAAAACAAGATCAGAAGATATGTCATTACATGTAATAAAACAAGATCAGAAGATATGTCAACACATGTAATAAAACAAGATCAGAAGATATGTCATTACATGTGATAAAACAATATCAGAAGATATGTCATTACATGTGATAAAACAATATCAGAAGATATGTCATTACATGTGATAAAACAATATCAGAAGATATGTCATTACATGTAATAAAACACGATCAGAAGATATGTCATTACATGTAATAAAACAAATTTAAATTGTCTGATAAGCTTTATGTCATCACATATAATAAAACAAGCTCATACTGTAGAGTGAGAGACAAAGAAAAACACAGTAAAGTTAGATAAAATGAAAGAGATTATGAACATATATGGGTGTAGTTCAGCAAAGGAGACTCATCTGGCATTATAATGAAAGCTAAAGTTCCAACCACTAAACTTAAAATGCAAGTGTCGATCAGTAGAATGAGCATCCACCGTCCTGGAACAACACAATAGACAATACATAATTAACGCGATTCACGTTATTCGTTTGGTTCCGAAATATTATTTCTTGGAGCAAGACATAGAGTTACTGCATACTGCGAATATTAACATGGGAAACCATCTAGGAAGTTCCTGTATGTGGCATACAATATTATTGCACGATGTAATACAGTAAAACCACTTCAAGACAAGTTTGTATTTCCGTTTTGTGACTCACGTGCTTTTATGAAACAAAAAATATCTAACCACTTCATGCCACAAAACGATTTGTGTTTTACTGTTGTGAAAACTTTTGTTTAAGGAGGGGGGGGGGGGCGCTACTAAGTTCACCGTGAAATAGATAGATTTGAAAGTTATCAAGAACCACTTTTGACGGTGGTGAAACTTGCTTGCTTTATCATATCAATCAGTCAATAAACCCGTAACCCTTCAGGGTCGTAGGGGTACCACATTGGATGCCTCAGCACACAGAGTCCTCCAGCGAATTCTAACCTCAGCGATGCGGATGAGTGTGGAAATATTTTGCCCTGTCCATTCTTTGATGTTGTCTGTCCATGTCTTTATCTGCCCTCCTCTGCTTCTTCCACCTTCAGACTTCCAACCTTTATCATAAAACTAGACATAAATCACTTTCTATTTGGCAAGAATCGGTTAAGACGGAAAGAGAAATTTCTGGAATAACAACATCAAGGAATGTTCTGGGCAAGACTTCTACGATCATTCAAAAGACTAAGCACATATATGTTATGAAGAAGGGTGGATTTTTGCAGTAGTGTCTCCAAGATAGCACCTCTAAAAATATATAACTAATACACACGTCACAAACGCATAACGAATGCAGATGTCACATAACATATCTAATATAGTTGTCACACACACAACTAATACACACGTAACAGACATATAACTAATACAGATGTCACAAACATAACTAATACAGATGTCACAAACATAACTAATACAGACGTCACAAACATAACTAATACAGATGTCACAAACATAACTAATACAGATGTCACAAACATAACTAATACAGATGTCACAAACACATATCTAATACAGATGTCACAAACATAACTAATACAGATGTCACAAACATAACTAATACAGATGTCACAAACATAACTAATACAGATGTCACAAACATAACTAATACAGATGTCACAAACACATAACTAATACAGATATGCTTTCTTAAATCAAACACGTATTAGTGTACAGCAGGGCTATTCAACTATATTTACTCGGGGGCCAAAATGTAGAAAATGGGGATCATCACGGGCCAGATTTATAAAAAAACAAACTCATTGAATGATTATATACATTTAGTTTTTTTTATAACTTTATTTCCCTGTTTTAGCAATGATCAATTAGATCAATGGATTTCAGCGTGGGTTATATGGCCACCCAGAGGACCGTAGCTTTAAGGTGGGAGGTGCGATTGGGAAATTAGGAAGAAAAAAAGGTAAATTTGAGAAACAGTCAATGGGCACAGCAAGACAAGTATATGTAACTAAGTAGAGAGTATATAATACGGTAATAAAAATAACCATTGAAGTATGTTGTAAAGTTTATTGTAAGCTTCAGAATTGAGGGACTGTTCTAGAACTAATTTCTCGTGGAAGTAGACCATGATAAAATAGGCTGATTACCACCGGACAAGATCCTCAAAAAACGTGATGTGTCAAAACAAAACAATGATAAAGTCTTCAATAAATTTCGAAGCATACGAATATATGTCAAATTTATAGTCGCAAAATATAATCAGAACAGTGTTAGCGTTTAGAAAGTATAACCATTATCTCTAAATAAAGCAAAGACATGAGAAGTCATCATTAATGACTTCTGATCTCAGCTCTATTTTAGTCCCTGACACTTTCTGATAGCAGACTGACTCTTCATCACTCAGAGATTAGAGAATCACGTAAGCCCAAGATGTACCAACGACAACACACGCTTCAAGACGGTTCTCACTTGTCCTACTATCTTCATCTAAATGTTGAAAGGGAGATAACCAAAGTGCACTTGATCGATTAGCTTTCGAACTTATACTCGATATTCAACGGTTATTGGTGACGTCTCGTCAACAGAAAATCGCCACTCTTTGTTTTAGAGTGCGATGTGTATAAGGAGGTATAATGAACGATGGCAGGCTTTAACATGTTGTTATTGCTATTGATCATTCATTCATTAGGTGCCATGCCGGCTGGCGTAGGCGATCATGGCTCTTCACGGCTCTCTATCATTTATGTATTATGTATCAATATCGTTGTTGTTTGCCTGCCGTGCCAGGTTGTTAAACTAATATTTTCTCACGTTGTCGCCCTATGTCTCTGTTGCCTCTAATCTTGCCTGTTGTGACTATGCACTCCAAACCTCCTTGACTCATAATGTGGCCAAAAACTGAAGATTGTCTTTTCTTATATTATTGATTAAGCTCGGCTTCGCATTTGACTCTTTTAACATCTCCGCATTTGTTTTCCTGGCAGTCTATGGGATTCTCAGCATTTTTCTGTAGAAACACATCTCTATTGCCTCTAATTTCCCACTTTCCTGTTTGTTTATTGTCCAAGACTCGCATCCATATTTTAGTATAGGGGTTATATAGCACTGCAGAACTCTTTGCCTCGGCTATAATGACAAGGTCATGTTATACAATATATTTTTCATTATCTTTAAATATTATTTTTGTCTGCCTTCTTCTGCTTCTTATTTCTGTTGAACTTCTTCCATCTGCTGTAATCACTGTACCTACATACTTGAATTGGTGGACCTGTTTTAATTCTATATCATTCACTTTGATCTTGCAAGTTGTGTTATTTTGTTTCTTTGAAAAAACCATTACTTATGTTTTCTTGATATTTAAGAAGAGGTCTTTCTCTTTACTGTCTCTGACTACTAAATTAATTAATTCTTGAAGGTCTTCCTCACTTTTAGTAATCAGAATAGTGTTACCAGCATATCTCAAATTATTTATGTTATATCCTCCCACTGATATCATTAGGCTTATAACGGTACGATCTCTACCATCACTCACCTGTCGCACAAACATTATAACGGTACAATCTCTACCATCACTCACCTGGTGCGCGCACACATTATAACGGTAGAATCTCTACCATCACTCACCTGGTGCGCACACACATTATAACGTTAGAATCTCTACCATCACTCACCTGGCGCACACACATTATAACGGTAGAATCTCTACCATCACTCACCTGGCGCACACACATTATAACGGTAGAATCTCTACTATCACTCACCTGGCGCACACACATTATAACGGTAGAATCTCTACCATCACTCACCTGGCGCACACACATTATAACGGTAGAATCTCTACCATCACTCACCTGGCGCACACACATTATAACGGTACAATCTCTACCATCACTCACCTGGTGCGAACACACATTATAACGTTAGAATCTCTACCATCACTCACCTGGCGCACACACATTATAACGGTAGAATCTCTACTATCACTCACCTGGCGCACACACATTATAACGGTAGAATCTCTACCATCACTCACCTGGCGCACACACATTATAACGGTAGAATCTCTACTATCACTCACCTGGCGCACACACATTATAACGGTAGAATCTCTACCATCACTCACCTGGCGCACACACATTATAACGGTAGAATCTCTACCATCACTCACCTGGCGCACACACATTATAACGGTAGAATCTCTACCATCACTCACCTGGCGCACACACATTATAACGGTAGAATCTCTACCATCACTCACCTGGCGCACACACATTATAACGGTACAATCTCTACCATCACTCACCTGGCGCACACACATTATAACGGTAGAATCTCTACCATCACTCACCTGGCGCACACACATTATAACGGTAGAATCTCTACCATCACTCACCTGGCGCACACACATTATAACGGTAGAATCTCTACCATCACTCACTCACCTGGCGCACACACATTATAACGGTAGAATCTCTACCATCACTCACCTGGCGCACACACATTATAACGGTAGAATCTCTACCATCACTCACCTGGCGCACACACATTATAACGGTAGAATCTCTACCATCACTCACCTGGCGCACACACATTATAACGGTAGAATCTCTACCATCACTCACCTGGCGCACACACATTATAACGGTAGAATCTCTACCATCACTCACCTGGCGCACACACATTATAACGGTATACCATGTACCATTACTCATCTGGTTTACACACATTATATGCTATTGAATTATAGCTCTATCTCGCTAGAGGAAAATATGTCTAGAATATACATTTCTTTGCAAAAACTTATTTTTCTGAAACCAAACAATAAATAAATGTATAATAAGATTGTCTTATGTATTAGTTGTCTAACTAAAGGAGGCGGGACAATGTGCCAGAGATCGCGTGGATTTCAGGAGATTCATAAAGTAGTCTACGTTCTAGAAAGAATACGTCACAACAGCAACTTATGCACATTTCTGTAAAATATGGCTATATTTTACAGATTCGTTAGATTATTTCAAGCTCTGTTGTGAAAAATATAGCCATATTTTACAGATTCATTAGATTGCATGATGACAACGATTTTAGAAAGAAATAATTATGCAAAATGATCCTTTTTTCACTTTTTTCCCATTCTTTACTTCTCAAACTTTCAGTTTTTAACCCTTTTCTCTCCTTCCCCCTGTTGCTACAATTTAAGCAATAATACGCAATAGTTGAACATTCAACAAAAAGAAATCCAACTCTCAAGTGCAGTTGATCTGAACCAACAATTTTCATCACGTGACCGAGAAAATGACAGGGAACTCACAGAGCAACTGAAATCAGTTCATGAGAGTAACCGCTGTGATCCTATCAACGACCCTCTACACCCTATCTCTCCAAATTCCGGCAAAGCAGTTATTACTGCCCATGGAGAAAACGTTCAAGACAACCTAAGCGTGTTTGGATAGGACAGGAGATCGATCGATTGGGGAAACCCAACGTTGGCCGATTGGTTTTCAAATAATAGTTTTGAAGATCATAGCCCGTCGCTGTTTTTAAAAAAAAGGCAACAAAAAATGTTAATCTAGTTCGTTTTCATGGCTTATAAACGCGAAATGTTGAAGTAAAATATTTATGTTGGAAGTAAAATATTTATTTTGGAAGTAAAATATTTATGTTCAAAGTAAAATATGTATGTTGAAAGTAAAATATTTATGGTGAAAGTAAAATATTTATGGTGAAAGTAAAATATTCATGTTTGAAGTACAATATTTATGCTGAAAGTAAAATATTTATGCTGAAAGTAAAATATTTATGTTGAAAGTAAAATATTTATGCTGAAAGTAAAATATTTATGCTGAAAGTAAAATATTTATGCTGAAAGTAAAATATTTCTTTTCCACTAACTTCATTGTGCTCGAATTACCCCATGTGTACTCTCAACGAAGCGGACCGACGCCTACTGAGAGTACCACTAATAACACATAACTTTGTAGCGTAAAGCGATAATCCCCATGGATCTCCGTAAAATAAAAATCACTTTATAAATATGACGACACGAGCAGGATTCGAACCCGCGACCTCTTGAGCACAAAGCGAACGGTTTAATCATCACACCAGGGATTGTAGAATCCCATTGAGCAATAAAACGGCGACACAAAGCATTTCTATTCTCTAGACTACATTCTTCTAAAAATCTAGTGACACTATTCTGCTACAAGAGAAGTCAAGATGGATTTTAAGAACGAACTCAGAAAACTGTTTATGTTGCATATCGATCACTGTAAGAGTAGGGGGTGGGGGTGTAGGCGTGATTATTATGCATTCTAAACACAAACAACGTGCAACTACATAAATGAAAAAAACAACGCTACAGATGTTGATTTTACCAGGATGCAACGGATATATGCAAGATTCATTGGAGGATAAGCAAGATGTTGCGACGATAAGCAATATGATGCGGAGGATGAATCATGCTCTGTGGACTGATGTTGTGATGAGCATATTCAGTTTACTGATGTTGTTGTGAACGATAAACAATACACTGCGAACGATGAATAGGACGACGTTGAGAAATAAGTGTCCCACTATTGAAGGTATATGGGAGATGTGCAGAGTGCTGTTTTTATAAATAAGGAGTTATGGGAAATACATGTAATGTGTATAAAGTAAAGTAAAGTAACCCATAGCATTTATTAATGCAGTAGGGGTGTGAGATATTAGCGACCTCACATTTCAGAGTCGCAGTCTTTACTTCCCGGATTAATCCGGTACCCATTTAAGGATGGGTCGATCCGGGAGCCGCTGTGATCTGAAAATCATTTCCGCCTCAACTGGGGAATGAACATAAATATAAATAACCAAATGGTCAGAGGTCAATGGGGAATGAACCCAGGACCACTCATACGCGAAGCCAGTGCGCTAACCACTGCGCTACGCGGCTCCCATGTGTATAATGCACTATGAAAGATGCTTATGAATCTTTTGGAGATACATAAGGAGTTGTTGCGGATTAACAAGGCTCTGTGGATGATAAGTAAAGTGTCGTGTACGAGAAATGTATGGATTTCAATGAGGAGAAGAAGAATAATATGCAGCGTATATTGAACAATGAGAAATGAGAATTGGGTTCAGAAATATTTAGAAAGTATGTAGAACGTTCCGCCATTATCGTGACTGAAGCGAAGTAAACAAAACAAATATTTGAAATTAACTGAATGATAAGCTATCCACAAATGTATTGCTTATTATCTGTCTGATCCCAGGTGAAGGATGGTTGATCGTATTCATACTTGCCGTTAAGCATAGGGGTAAGAGTTTCAGCTGTTGTTACATGAGTCGCCTTGGTTACATTAAGCCCATGTTTGTTCAAGGCTATCTTGATATTTTCTATCCACCGTTTTCTTGGTCTACCTTTGGCCTTATGTCAAAATATTCTTTTCTTATATGCTCTTATTGGTATTTAGTTTGGGTTCATTCTCATAAGGTGACCGAAACAATTTACTTGTTGTCTTTCGATATATTCAATAGATGATATTGTACCAACTATTTTCCTAATCTCTTCATCTCTTATTTTATCTAGTTTAGTAACCATTGCAGCTTTTCTCTTCATTGTCTAAAAATGACTGATGTATTAATCAAAGCAGATACTATAACATTACACAATCAACATTTAGTATCAAATTCCGCTCCTCGTTCGTGATCAAAATTCTGCAGATTAGTAGGATGAAGTCTGCAGAACTGAATACGTTGTTTCATGGTTTAAAGCGTAGCTGTGATATGTGTTGTGGTATGATATATCCGTCTTCAGTATAGCCTCTGTGCCACTTTGACACTCTATAGGATGAAACAGCCAACTACACTCATACAAACTTCTTTAGTTGCTTCTTACTATTTTCATGACAGGTATTCATCATTTACATGACAGGTACCGACATGTACGTATTCTTTGCTCCTCTTTCATGCCCCGGCTACACAAGGGCAAAATTCCACAATAAAAGCAATGGTGATAGCTTAACTAACGGCACCATTGATAATACTACTTGTCGATGTTAGATTAGCAACATACAACAAACATAAATAAACAACATATAAAAAGGATATCATAAGTCCACCACCTGGACTGCCACCGTCCATCATGTCTCCGGACATACTCATGCCACCCCTCTCGTACATGTCCATATTACTCATGAAGTGTGGAGATTCAGAGAGAGAACGTGGAGATCCCCTTGACTGATCTTGAGGACTCTCTATTCGTGAGTTCCTGAAAGCGTCCTCTTGCAACCGGAGAGCCAGAAGATCGGAATGACTGATGGAGGGATTTGTTATTGTTACACTTGGAGGGAGAACAGGAGGGAGGAAATGGGAGAATGGGATGGCTAAATGACGCTGAGTGTCTGTATGGTCCATGCTGGAACTGGTAGTGTTGTCTTGGAGCAGGGCTTTTCCTCGTGTGGAACTTAATCGTGTGTCTGTCACTTTTGTTCGTTTCTTTTTTTGTGCAACCAGAAGGGGTAACGCCTCGGTTTGTTCTGGCTCTCCTGTGTACATAGGATGTAATGCCTGAGTATGAAGGTAGTAAGGGGGAAAGTGAGTGGGAAAGGACATAGATGGACCAGTATGCGGGGAGATCAGTTCACTTTCGGATTTATGAAGAGGTCCGAAAGCACCAAACTTTTCGTGGGGAAATCTGTTGCCAAAACGTTCCAGGAACTGCAAATGTTCACTGATAGGGATTGCTAGTTCTGGTTTTTTCTCCCCTTGAGAATTATTCACAGTTTCTTTAAGGGCTTCTCTTTCTGCCATTTGACTAGTAGGTTGATTCTGATGTTGGTGATGTTGAGGATGACGATAATTTTGCTGCTGAAGTTGTTGATGTTGCTGTTGATGAAGAAAGTGAGAGAATAAGTTTGGAGAGTGTTGAAGTTTTTGCTGTTGTTGCTGTATACTTATCGGAGGTTTTTGCTGTTGAAGTTGTCCGTTATTCTGCTGTGGTGCCGTGTTCGATTCGCCCGTGAACGAAGAATGCGTATTTTGTGCGCATCCTTGTTTCTCACTCAAAACCTTGCTGACAGCGCTGTCAATAGCTTTGTTCACAGCCTGGGTTAGTTCAGCTTTTAAAGCATTTGCTATTTTAGACAAGTCGGGTTGAGGTAACTTTTGTTGTCCTTCCGGCATGTGTCCTGGCTCAGGTCTCATTTGTAACGTCTTCGACCTGAAAACAGTCACTGGATCAAGGTCATTACGCATTCCAAATATATTATGTCTGAGGAAGTTTTCTCTGTATAAGTGTGGATCAAACCCATTCTGAAAAGGAGCTACAAAAGTCTTATTACCAAAATTATGGTACAAGCTGTTGTGAAATAAAGCGTCTGTTCCGTATAGACCAGTGTTAATATCACTAACACCATCCTCATTGTTGATGTCTTCGTCGTTTCTAGAGCTGAAGCGATGACTGCCATCATTATGCTTGACATTGTTATTCCCTTCTCTACGATCTAACCTACCGTTTTGATGTTGCTGTGGCTGTGTTTGCTTTCTTTTCTGTTTCTTGCCGCTTTCACTTCCTGGTGAAACTCGATTGTTGAAATCGTAGCCGTTGTCCAGGTGGGATGGCGATCTCATATTGCTAAGAATACTCTCCACTCGAGCTCTTTTGGGTTCTCCAATTACTGGACTACTCGATTTGCTGCTTTCACCATCAGTCAAATCACCATCAATAACAGCATCGTCAACATCATTCGCGGACAAGTCTTCTTCCCTCTTTCTCTTCACCGCTTGCATCTGTTCTTGTAATTGCTGAATCTGTCTTTGAAGAGCTAATTCTTCAGACTGCAAAGTATTGGATTCGTGTTGCTGGGGCTGCTGCTGCTTCCTCTTTTGACGCTTAAAATCACCTCCTAGCGTACTTCCTGATGAATCAGTGATATCTTGTGGTGGCGGCTGCCTCAAACTTGTAAGTATGTTCTCTACGTGTGCACGTTTAGCTTCTTTGGTTTCACCTCTGCCAGATTCATGATCAAAGTTCTTCAAGTTTTCATCCTGAATCGAAGCATCTAGTGATCTATCGTCGAGGTCATCAGACTGGTCATCATCGTTAACACAAGAATTATTGTCTGTTGCTACATCTATATCTGCATCGTTATCTATATCATTATCTCTGTCATTAAACGCCATGTCACTGGACTTGCTATGAAGAAGTGGAGAGATCATCTCTGAGTCGCAGTCTGTGGTATAAATATCTTTAATACTTCCACTGCTGTTGGTACTGTCACTAAACTGGATTTGGTAATTCTCTTTGCTCTGAAGAATATCACGAAGGAGCTGCGATGCGTCCAAAGGAGAGCACTTGGTCTGCATTCTACCTCCACTCATTTGAAAATGGTGCTGAAAGAAAAGATGAACATATTGTAAACAAACATATGTCGAGATGATTATGATGAAGATGATGATTATTACGATAATGAGTGATGGAGTTGATGAAGTATTCCCTTTAGTTTTGAACAGGAAGCTCTTGACAGCTCATAGCCCTTCTGACAATAAGATTTGTTGTCTCAAGGGAATTATTGAGTTAGGGAGATTTATGCATGCGTGTTTATTCCCCGAAGGGATACACTTCAGTACAGCAGTATCACAGGACAGTCGCGTCCTGCCAGGAATGTTGCATATTTTTCTGATGCCAACTATTTCATGATTCTACAGTCAAATTTATTAACCCATCTGCATATAATATTCCTCACCACTTTTGTGACTGTCACAAAAGGACAAAGATGCAATTACCGCTAGCCTGCATATATTCATTATCCATGAGGAATACGTAATAGAAAAAAATAAGAAAGTGAGATAAGACATACAATTAATCCATGAACAACAGCTTGTACAACATGAACCAAAGAATTGTAAAGATGCATGTTAGAGGTATATTCACTGGGAGAAAAACATCGCTATATAGTCATATATTATCTGCAAATGTATAACAAATGTGCAACGTTTCGTCCTTATTTATTTGTTAGGCCCCTCCTGAGGTAAGACATATACATTTTTCGCATACGATTAGATGGTTATTGAAGATTTAAGAAGTTGAACACTAAAGTAAATAATATACGATTAATAGTAAATACTATAATATTAATCGTAAATACTATAATGTTAATCGTAAATACTGTAATGTTAATTGTAAATACTGTAATGTTAATAGTAAATACTGTAATGTTAATCATGAATACTGTAATGTTAATAGTACTTGTGAAAATACTAGTAATGTTAGTTGCAGTAGTATTATAATGAACGGCTGCCGTCAGAATAAGAAGTGTGGTTAATCGGGGAGCCACAGGAACCATCAGTATGCATACTCTTCGTCATTTGCTAGGGTAGAATGAGCAACAATGAGTTTGCAAGTACAATTATGATGTCGATTCATAAACATTAACCAGTAGTATAAATATTATTAGTAGTGGTTGCAGTAGTAACATACACCAGAACGAGGCACACAAATTAGAGGTGTGGGAGTATAGTTGTAGTGTTCAAAAAACCCTCCCCTCCCCCATAAAAAAGGTGACTTTTAGTACTGGAACTTTTAATAAAATGTTGAGTAACCCCTATACCTACCCCCCCCCCCTTTCTTTTTTAAACGGTTTTCTAAAGCCTAAAACTGATGATAAAAAATACCGCTATAATAAAGTGATGTTATTTTTGTATGTAAAACCCTCTACCCTCCTTATCACAGTCGCATCTATTGCTCTCTCAAGAAACAGTCATGGCAGTAAGGTTTTTGGAGGATGTACCAACACATATAGGTCCTTTCTTGTTTGGAATGCATGTCCCCTTGCTTATTTTATGGATAATTAATCTAAATATTATATCAACAATTACTCAATAATTAGTTTAAATATTATTTTTAGGAAAGTTGTGTTTTACACAACTAACCCTACCCCTGATCATAAATAAATTTATATTAAAATTTATAAATGATAAACATAAACCGATACAAATAAATCAACAGCAAAGATAAATAAATCGGTAGACACGGATTAAAACAAGAACTTAGAATCTCTATTTCCTCCTCTTCTCTACAATGTGGGCGAGTGTGTAGAATTCATGTCCATTCTCTCATGTTGTCAGTTCATGATTTTCTATGGTCACATCGTCTCTTTTACCCTCCACTGTTTCCTGCAAGATTGTGTTCAATAGGGAGGCGTGTTATATGACATTCCTAAGCCATATCCGCTGTCTCCGTGTAACTTTATCTAAGCCATTCTTGGAGTCCTATGAGTAAGCTTTATTTTACATTACTATATTTACGTGGTTTTTTTTATATCTATAATAAATCCGCAGTATGTGTATGTAGCATTTATATAAAAAAATTTGTATCATATTCTACATCTGCAGTGAGCGTCCAACGCCAACATCCATCGTAGCTAGAATAATTGGTAAAATCGATAAGTGTGCACGTGGTTTACCAGACTCCTTCCGAGTGATATAACTGTCAATAGATAATGCAAAGAACGGTGCCCTATCGTAATGAAGTCTAGCGTGCAAGCATTGATCAGTGAGAATTCCAGGGAAGGAAATATGGTTATGTACTCAGATAGTTCGGTTGTTAGAGACGTGCGCAGTGATTCACCACCCACAGCTTAATCTGTAGGAAAGACTATCACAGAGGAGAGCTGCGCATTTGATATAATTACAAGTATTATGACTTACGGAGATTATGACAGTGAACAAGGCATTGAACTGGGTGAGTACACAAAGATCAAGTCATGTCTGCATCTTTTCTGTGACTCGATGAGAATTCTCACAGAAATACGAATTCACTACAAAACATTCGAGAACAGTGACTTGAGGCAGTCGAGAGGTCGAAGTTGGATGTGCCACATTTATATCATGTGGGTCGTGTCATACCTAGTCATGTGGGTGTTCAAGACAACGAGAGAGCAGATTGACTTGCATGCAGTGCTACTATGTCTGGCAATAGAGCAATCGATCATGCGGATATATTAAACTCCATACGATAGACAACACGAGACAATCAAACTAAGGATGGTCATGATTCCTTTCTCATGTCCAGAATAAATTAACTAGGATTGAAATGCAGGGTTGCCAAAATGTGCTCTAATGTGTTCTTAGAAGAATGTTTGTCAGCAAACAGAAAACTTTGTCATTCATTTGTACACGCAATAGTAGATCGGAACCCATATGGACGAGTCCGGCGGAATACACCAATCATCTACATCTACAGTTACCGAACTGCATCTTTCTAATCTGCAGGAGTTTGAGAAGTAACGCAGAAGATGACAACCATATTTTAAAACTGATTTAACCCATTAGTATAGATAGAAAAACAAAAACTAACCATTTAAAATGTGTAAATATCTGGTTTTTCATTGATCTGACGACATGTCCAAAGTCTGTAACCAACAAATTCAAAGTGTGCGCCCAACAAGATCGAAGTGTGTGACCGACAAGTTCAAAGAATGTGGAAAACAAATCCAAAGTGTGACCGACCAAGTCCAAAGTGTGCAGCCAACACTGGCTATTCTTATGAAATTAAAGTACAATAAATTACGACAACAAAAATGCATGAAATAGATCTACGCTATGTCATCATGCTTATTTATAGCACAAAGTGGACCATTCACAGTTAGACATGCAGAAAAACAGTAACTCTCAGTGTCATGCTGTCCATACCATTATAAAAGTAGATGTATCATTGTGTCCCAGAGAGGGATGCGAAAAGAAACAAATACTCAAGAATGCATGTGACCAAGAGTCATGTGCACTTGAAATGAATAGCTACGACGTATAGTGTGTTTGCATGTATGTGCATGTGTGTGAGAGAGTGTGTGTGTGTGCATGTGTGAACGAGAGAGAGAGAGTGTTTGTGTGTGTGTTTTTTTCTTTTTAAATAAGTAGAGAATGGCGTCAAGTGGCCAAGAACAGGAGCCAGAAAGATGTATATTCAATGTCCAATAAAATAAATGCTATTGTGTATTGTCTAATCCCAGGTGGTTGTGTCGTAGGTTCCATACTTGCCGTTGAGCGTAGGGGTTTGCGAAGGAGATGTAGTCTGTGTTTCAGAGCCAGGTGTGCTTATCTGGTTCAGGTGTTGTCATGTTTATTCAGAATGGTCTTGATGCTGTCTATCCATCTTTTCCTGTCAGCTCTTGGCTCTTTATCCTGATTTCATCTGTTTATAAGCTCTTATGGGAAGTTGATCGTTCATCCTCATAATATGTCCAGACCATTTTATCTGTTGTTTCTCCATATATTCGATGCTTGAAGCTATGCTTATTATCCTTCTGATGTTCTCACTGCACAATTTGTGGAGTCTGGTGACTACAATACTCTTCCTTAGACATTTCATTTCGCAAGTTTCGATCCTCTTATGTGTAAAGAAATATTACGTTGTGATAACAATGAACTTAATGGGGAAAGTGGACAAGACATTCAGCATTCAAGGTGACTACAGCGTTGACAATCTTCCTGAAAGTCCCCCTTTTTGTCCTCATCAAGACAAGAGCCACGTTAAATTATGACATCCCAAACTAAGATCTCAAGTCATGACATGGATTTCTCGATTAGAAGAGTATGCTACGATACTTGCAACCTCAAGTCAAGTGTTTTGTTGGAAACATATACTTTGTACAGAGTTTACTTCCATTCCCTCGTCGATAATACAGTCATGTTACTTTATCATGAAATCACCCTTCCAACGTAACGTTACTTTTCCTGCGATTTTCATTGACTGTCTACACAATGTGGCCAATGGAAAACACAGAACAATTTTAAAAAGTGTAACACTTGATGGATAATCTCCGATGAGTTCACATGACTGTACAAATGTCTAGTGGACTCTGTTTTCTTACAAGTTTTTTAGCTATACTGGTAAGGACTTATTAAACTGGATATAATGTCCAGACGACAATTTTCATGAATCTACTTTGAGACTTTCGTGGAGAGAAGTATCTTTTAACTTCAAGGACAAGAAAATTTTGCAGTTGTCTTGATCATACTTGAATTTGATGTTGTAAACTAAGGAACTAATAATGCGCTCACTAAATACAGTCAGTTATAATAGAAAGAACGAAACTAAGAACCCGTGACCACTACACATTGTCAACTATGTTAAAGATGACGGAACTAAGAATGTGAACACTAAACATTGTTAACTATGTTACAGATCAAGGAACTAAGAATGTGAACACTAAACATTGTTAACTATGTTACAGATCAAGGAACTAAGAATGTGAACACTAAACATTGTTAACTATGTTACAGATCAAGGAACTAAGAATGTGAACACTAATCATTGTTAACTATGTTACAGATCAAGGAACTAAGAATGTGAACACTAAACATTGTTAACTATGTTACAGATCAAGGAACTAAGAATGTGAACACTAAACATTGTTAACTATGTTACAGATCAAGGAACTAAGAATGTGAACACTAAACATTGTTAACTATGTTACAGATCAAGGAACTAAGAATGTGAACACTAAACATTGTTAACTATGTTACAGATCAAGGAACTAAGAATGTGAACACTAAACATTGTTAACTATGTTACAGATCAAGGAACTAAGAATGTGAACACTAAACATTGTTAACTATGATAGAAACTACATAACGACTAATGTAAGTTTTGACTGATAACAGCATCGTACAATCCATTTCTTCAGTAGATAAACGCATGTAATAAAACACAGCAAGCGGTTTAGCTCAGGGTTCAATCATGCTTGGTAGAGCGAGAGGTCGAAACTATATCAATAAATCAATCATCAATGAAGTGTTATGGCCTGTGGGGTACATAATTATATTTTTCCACAGCTCCCTGTCTCGTCTGCTATTAATAAATTATGTCGGTAGCTCTTCCATTTCATGACTGAAACCCAAGCCGCAGATTCTCTCTTTGTCTTCCATCTTCTCTACTTTCCCGTATGTATTCAGTAGTCATTTAACTTTTCAAATTTTACAATTCTCATGACATTTCCTATAAATATTGACAATCTGTTTGCAATCTATACTATAGTTTGTATCTTCAGTGTCTTCAAGAACTTCTATGGTAATTGTCTTTGTTGTTAGTGATATTTTCATCATCCTTCTACAAAACTACACTTTACTATCCTCTTGTGCATACTTCGTACTTCCCTTTGCCAGTCAATGCTTGATTGAATTGTTATGCTGAACTTTAGTTTAAGATTAGTCTGTCATCTCTACATCCTATGTTGGAGATTTTTTGAGCTGTTCAATGTTCATGGTCTCTTGTCACATGCATTTAGTGTAATAGCAAATTTCAAACGCCTATTAGGATTCTTGTCTATTAGCAAGAGACTAATGAAAACTGACAGTTTAACAACATGGCACAGCAGGGAAGCAACAACGATCTTGATACATAAGACTGAAGATAGAGAGCTGTGGAGAGCCATGCATGGCGCCTGATGATGATAAACAAGATACACCTTAGCCTTAAACATTTTTAAATCATCATCTATATTCCGCCGAAGACGGATGTGTCGGACCATTTGCACAAATAAAACGGTGACACAACACATTTCCATTCTCTGGACTATATCCAGTTGGAAATCTAATAGGGACATTGGCTAGCTACACGTGAGATCCAGTGGGAGTTTAAGAATGAATGTTAAAGATGAAGATAATCTCCATTGACGTTGAGCTCAATTGGTCTTCGTTTGAGTCCGACGGACGAGTATGTGAGAAGAATAAGCTACAGCCTCTTTCAGACATGACGATCTAACTCTAGCATTCAAAGACAGAAACTCGAGAATAAGGTACAGCCTTTTTCAGACATGACGATCTAACTCATTGATTTACTGTTACTACTGCATTCAAAGACAGAAACTCAAAATTAAGGTACATCTTCTTTCTGATATGGATTTAACGCTAGCATGAATGACAGAAACTCAAAATTAGGGTACCAGCGAGCATCCTCATGATGAAGTATAATTTTATTTGTAAGCGTCGATTCTCAAACTTCCGCTGGAACTCTCTTGCGCAGGGCAAGAATGTGTTTTACTAGATTCCCAGTAGTATGTGGTCCAGAGAACATATATGAGTTGAGTCGTCGTTTTTTTTTATACGGATGGACAGACATATCCGATTTCAGATGTATGAAGTATAATTGATCATCTAGCACTGAATGTTGCGGAGTGGCATTACCTTCATGGAGAGTTAATAGGTCAGTTTAATAGGAATGATCTTGTGAAAGTATATTGTCTATTGTCCAGGTGAATGATGGTTCAATGTATTTACACTTGCCATTAAGTGTAGGGGTGGGAACTTAAGTTGTCGTTCCAAGACCAGATGTGTCGCCTTAGTTGCATTAATTACATTTTTGTTCAAGGCTATCTTGATGTTTTCTATTCACCGTTTTCTTGGTCTACCCTTCGCTTTTTGCCCGGATATTCTTTTGTTATATGTTTTTACTGGCATTTGGTTTGAGGGCATTGTGAAAGTATAAGAGGGAAATTGTAAATACTTAACCTAATCTCGTGTGTATTGACCTGCCAATGACGAGTATATGTTCAGGGCACAGCAATATCTAGATCTTCATCACAGCAAATTGTACATTCTATTTGATATCGAATTTATCAGATACGGAAGTGAGTCATTCTCGTCTTACAAGAGAACGTGTTAATTTGTTCTTTGATATGTTATATTTAAATCACGGAGAGATATAAAGAAGTAATATTGTTTATTTAAAAGACAGAGGTAGTGCATAGAAGTAATAAACAACGAAATATATAGCGAAGATAAAGAGAATGGTTATATACAATGTGTAAACGGAAGTAATATACTGAAGTTCTGTACGAAATGTAGATGTGAAATACTATGTACAAATGTAATATGTCTCTTTTATCAATAGAAAAATGTATTATTTGCAATAGTTGTGTACGGGAACCAAATGGGCGTTACCATTTTTTCTACAAAAACTTCTACTACAAAAACCACTACTACTGTTACTATTGCTACTTCTACTAATACTACTACTACTACTGTTACTATTGCTACTTCTACTAATACTACTACTGTTACTATTGCTACTTCTACTAATACTACTACTACTACTGTTACTATTACTACTTCTACTAATACTACTACTACTGTTAATATTGCTACTTCTACTAATACTACTACTACTGTTACTATTGCTACTTCTACTAATACTACTACTACTGTTACTATTGCTACTTCTACTAATACTACTACTGTTACTATTGCTATTTTTACTAATACTACTACTACTACTGTTACTATTACTACTTCTACTAATACTACTACTACTGTTACTATTGCTACTTCTACTAATACTACTACTACTGTTACTATTGCTACTTCTACTAATACTACTACTACTACTGTTACTATTGCTACTTCTACTAATACTACTACTACTACTGTTACTATTGCTACTTCTACTAATACTACTACTACTACTGTTACTATTGCTACTTCTACTAATACTACTACTGTTACTATTACTACTTCTACTAATACTACTACTACTACTGTTACTATTACTACTTCTACTAATACTACTACTACTGTTAGTATTGCTACTTCTACTAATACTACTACTACTGTTACTATTGCTACTTCTACTAATACTACTACTACTGTTACTATTGCTACTTCTACTAATACTACTACTGTTACTATTGCTATTTTTACTAATACTACTACTACTGTTACTATTACTACTTCTACTAATACTACTACTACTTTTACTATTGCTATTCTACTACTACTACTACTACTACTACTACTGTTACTATTGCTACTTATACTAATACTACTACTAATACTACTGTTACTATTGCTATTCTACTACTACTACTACTACTACAACTACTGTTACTATTACTACTTCTACTAATACTACTACCACTGTTACTATTGCTACTTCTACTAATACTACTACTAATACTACTACTGTTACTATTACTACTTCGACTAATACTACTACTAAAACTACTACTACTGTTACTATTACTACTTCTACTACTACTACTACTACTACTACTAATGTTACTATTACTACTACCAATACTGCTAGCATAATTACTCAGCTTGTGGAAGGACAATGTGTCGTACCAATAGCGTACTAGAGAAAACACAATGCTACATGCATTGTAGATCTTGTAGATACGATTTTATAGCGAGTCCGATGAAGATCTCTCCAAAATTCATCTTTTCAGTTATGTCTCAAGATGCATGTTGTCCATCTCCTTCCAGTTTATGTGTTAAATACGTGTCTCGTGTCCCTACTTCTGTCTTCTATCACACAATCCCCAAGGATAACGAGGGCAAGCATGCCAGCAGACATTGCACCTTTGCCCTTCTAGAATTCTGTGGCAGATTCTTAGATAGCGAGGACTGTCAGATATTCCATATCCGCAGATGGGTCAACAACTGTAGTAGAAGAATCGTGAAATTGTAGGCCCAGAAGAATATTCTACACTCCTAGTAGGACGTAACGAACCTGATATACTGTTGCACTTTTACACCTTCCTTCGGAGACTATAAATGCATAAAAAAACTCTCTCCCCAAGACAACCATACATTGAGACAGCGATCCTTATTGTTAGAAAGGCTGTAGGATATCAAGAGCTTCCTGCTCAAAATTAAATAGATTACTTCACCATCATCATCTTCATCACTAATACTGATATCTCTAATGCAACTATTATCATAACGGCTGCGAATAATAAAGTTAAACATACTACCAGTACTACCACAGCTACTAATGCTACTACTACTACTACAACTACCGTAGTGCTACATTAATGCTGCTAGTTCTACTTCCACCACCATCACTACTACTGCTATTATTTCGACTATTATTAGTAAAGGCACTGCCACCGCTACAAATGTTACTTTCACTCCCACTACTGCAATAGCTATTACTATGTCGTCTACTGCTACCAGTACACCTACTACTACTGCTATTACTTTTAACATTACACCTACTACTACTACCATTACGCCTACTACTACTGTTACTACTATTAACATTACACCAACTACTACTGCCATTACACCTACTACTACTGTTACTATTACTACTACCATTACACCTACTACTACTGTTACTACTACTGCTACCATTACACCTACTACTACTGTTACTACTACTGCTACCATTACACCTACTACTACTGTTACTATTACTACTACCATTACACCTACGACTACTGTTACTACTACTGCTACCATTACACCTACTACTACTACCATTACACCTACTACTACTGTTACTACTACTACTATCATTACACCTACTACTACTACTACTATCATTACACCTACTACTACTGTTACTACTACTACTACTACTACCATTACACCTACTACTACTACTACTACTACTACTACTACTACTACTACTACTACTACTACTACTACCATTACACCTACTACTACTACTACTACTACTACTACTACGATTACACCTACTTCTACTGTTACTGCTACTGCTACCATTACACCTACTACTACTATTATTAAAACTAATACTACCAAACTACTAACCCCCCCCCCCCCCAATCCCTGAGAGAAGGCTCCTCCAATAGACATTGCACCAGACCGAAAGATTGAAACCTCATGGGTATAAAAGAAACTCATAAATATCCCCATTGTACATAGAAAGATAGGAAGCAAGAGCTAATTGCTCGTAATTTCTGGAGTTCTCAAACAAACTATAATTACTACTTCTACTACTACTAGTACTACTTTTACTACAGTTATGACTACTTGTACTTCTATTTCTGTTAGTACTACATCTACTATTACTGCTTTTTATACTACTACAACAGCTTTTACTACTACTACTACTACTACAATAACTACTACTGCAACTAACATCTCAATAGCCACTGTTATTACCACTACTACATATATCAAATCTACAGCTACTATTAGCGTTACTACTAACAACACTTAATATTATAACAATTATATATATATATATATATATTACGCATGGCATATACAGAAGAATTGCATAGGGAACCTCTTGCATGGAAGTGTGTTCAACTGAGTGTAACATACAAATGGATTTGAAAGTTGATAGTCTGTATATCACATTATTACTATCGTATTTTCATGTCTATCCGTTTTTTGTATATCACATGTAGTCATCTCTTTTATTGTTCCCCTATTCTGTCTGTTCCTAACTTTATAAAGACCTTTTGCTCGAAAAGTATATTTCGTGTACTCATTCAAACTAACCCAGCTATATAACCATTTACCCTATATTTATTTACAGTACACAGGATGGCAAAGAAAAACTAAGTAATTATATGCACAGCTAAAGATGACTATAAAACTGGGTTTTATTACCGAACAGTATTTTTGGGAAAATGATGTTCTAAAATAACATTGCAAAATATAATAGCATTTACTGATTTGTAGAATTAAGAAAAAAGATCGACTACAGTAATTGTCAAAAGCAAATTGTTTACATTTACTGGCCAATGAAACAGATTCCATATCATTTTATGTTTGATAAAGATAGTAATGACCTTTCATGACTAGTCTAGGTTTGAAGACAAAACCGTATTATAACCTAAGGCATATGTTATTAAAAAGACCGTCTAGGGTAGACTACTACATTCAGAGATCAATCAGAGTCTGCTATTATTGATTGTATTGATAGCTTCAGCACACACTACCAGGATTGATATTACAAATAACAACACTAAAACTATGTAACTAGCAACAATAATATTACTGCCACTGATATTAGAATAGCAACTACTGCCCACTGCTGCTTTCACTAGTAGTATTACAAATTATACTACTACCATTGCTACTTCCACTACTAGTGCTCCTTACTACTATTCCTACTATACTACAGCTGCTGCTACTCCCACTATTATTACTACTACTATTTCTACTGCTGCTGCTAATTCTTCCGTTTCTACTACTACTACTAATAAAAATATTGCTACTATTATTATTATTACTACTACTATTACTACTACACTATTACTACTACTACTACTAAATCATTGCTACTACTAACTACTACTATTACTACTGTTGTGACTAGTACCACTTGTAGTGTTACTTTCAGTATTACACTTTCGTCGGCAGATTTCATGAATCGGTGTACCTTTCGTCTACTACTACTAATACTATTACTGCTATCACTAAGGATATTACTACTTCTACTACTACTACTACTACTATTACTACTACTACTACTACTAGTACAACTGCCACCATTACTACAGCGAGTACTAATGTTATCATCATTACGACCACTTCTATTGTTACTTCAATACACTTACTATTACTACTACAATTACTTCCACTATACCATCAATACCATCATTCCATTATTATTCCCATTAACTATAAAAACAGCCACTACTCTTACGACGAATGCTACCACTACTGCTAAAATTACTACTAAGACCACCATTAAAGGCTACATCTTTCTATAACACTATTACCATAACCAATGTTGTTCTAGCTAACATCACAGCTTTATTTACGTACACTACTGGTACTACTACAAATTCTTCTGTTGTTAACATTACAAATAATACAGCTACTACTTTCGAGCGGATTACTAACTACAAGCACAACTATTGTATAAGCAGTCAAAAGGAACCATCGTACAGTCAAATTATGAACACTCGATTGCTAAAGCGGTCGTAGCTACAATAGTAAGCACAGCAGCAATTATTACACCGCAACAACAACAAAAGCTGTGTTATCCCTCCCGCTACTAACAGAAATAATAGAAATAGAAGTATTAGCAAGCAAAGTCGTACATAAGGGAGTAGGTTAGACGGGTTCAAATCTCCTCCTTAGAAAAATAAAACAGGATATTTAATAAAAGAAACTAGTTAATCAGAGGGTAAATAATGCATAGCCCCTCCCCCCCCCCCCACCCTTTTCCCGCTCATTTCGCTAAGAATCATCAGAAATCCAACATAAATTAAATCACTACGTATTTTAGAATAAGTATCCCCCCACCACCCCTTTGTCCCCATAACCAAGTCGTGTCTTTAGCCGTGGTAGCTGGGGGGGGGGGGGGAAACAGCAGTAAACAGCTGACTACATAACAAAGTTCACACATGGGATCATCAGTACAAGTAAATTTGTGTCTAATCTTAACACTTACGATTTCTTGTGGTATTGAACCACAGCTGGCACTCTCCTGTGACTGTAGCAGACGACATCCAAATATAAGAGATTGAATATAACACAGGACCCGGGTATTCGGTTACAATTTTAGTGTTAAAATGTCCAACTATAATGAATCGTAATTAAAGGGAAGTTATAAGGCGATGGTACGCATGGATTCGCTAACAAGAAAAGTGTATGTTCGAAATCGCTGTCAACAGCAAAACTATATTTCTCGTATAGAAAACCAGTGTGAATCTGTTAACAATAACGTGTTCCTAGCACAATCGTACGTATACACTGCGGTGAACCCAACACTACAAGTCTTGCCGTTGCAGTAATCCCGGCAGATTTTCTTCACGTTCGAGTAACACTAAAGATAGAATTGTCACCACACGGAGTAAACTAAGTCAAATAGCAGATACACACTCTCACACCTTTTATCCCAACTGTCTTCCCGCAAGCACGAAACTATAGCATTTAGACACATGAGCCACCTTTAATGGGCGGAGCCAAGCTGAAACCAAGACAGTTAACACAGATAGATCTTCTCCGCGCACATCAGAGATGCTGTCAGCCATTGGCTAGAAGACAGGGCAAGTCGTCGCATTATTGGCTCTAAAGACCAGTCACGGGACGTTTGTTAGGTCCTGAGAAAAGATTCTGCTGTCACTCAAGATGAGGCACTTTGAGAAGGAGGCGCAAGACTTTGTCTTCATAAGCGGAAGCCTAAAACAAAGCACATTTTTAAATAAAAAAGGAATAGCCCGGTTTAAAGTTCCTGGAAACGGTAGCCTCTTATTTAAATCAACTAGCCACTTCCCGATGCCGCAATGAAACCGATAAGCTATTTAGCAAAATACAAAATACTGCCAAGCAACACATTACCAGCGGCCTCTCTCACTCTCCCTAAGGTTCAACATGTATTTATTAGTTTGTATTAGATCAGTGAGTACTTGTGAGAACAATGATGGAAGAATGACACCAGTGTGACGATTTGACAGTTCTGCTTTCGTTCTCAAACTCCGCTGGTTTACATGATGTATTCCTGACATTGGTATAGGATAGTATTAAGAATTTCTTGAACAAAAAAAGATAAGAGATTGAGGTGATAACAGTGAGGTTTTGAGTATGTTGAATATAGAGGATTTTAATTTTAAAAAGAAAACTGAAATATTTCGGACATATAAAAAGGCACAATGGCAACGAAAGACACATATTATATCTATCTATCTATCTTTATCTATACGCTGTGTCCCTTGTTTGCCTTGCGGCGTCAGGGGTGAAAGAGTTCTCTGGAGATGTCCTTCTTGTGCTCTGTTTGTAAGCATGTTCCCGTGGCTTCTTTGATTTCTGTGATCCATCTTTTACATGATCTGTCTCTGACTTTATAACCGTTATGTCTATGTGTCATGGCCATTTGTGGCATGCTATATGTCGGTAGTCTGGAAGCGTGTGAAAAGCACTTGATCTAAGACGCATATTAGAAGGCATAATTGGAAGAAGAGGTAGGCCTAGAAAGAGATGGACAGATAATATCAATGAATGCATGAAAATATCATTGGAGGAGGCAGGCAGATTGGCACAGGTTTGAGTCGGGTTCATGACATCAATTGTACAGACAACGTTCAGGAAAGATTATGTTACGTAGAAAGAGAGAGAGAGAGAGAGAGAGAGAGAGAGAGAGAGATTCCTGAGAAAGTATCGGGTTGCCTAACAGTACGCAGCTTCAGCGATCTCTATGTTTCTTTTACCCTGACACATTCGACGGAAGAGTGCTTCTTGGGTCACTTTCACCTATGCGTGAGACAGGTAACCACACCCCTATACTTCTTCATCGCCTCCTACGAAATAACTAGTGCAAATCACATCTTTAAGAGAATACTTTAGGCCCACATATCCATTACCTCTGTATATATTCATTACTTTTTTTCTTTCAGATTAAAGTACCGGATTGGCTATACCTTTTTTGGGAGTGTATTGTACTTTACTGGCTATTGACTGAATTGATATTGTTGGGAGTCTATTCTCCTTACCTGCTATTGACTACGAATTGATATTGTGGGGAGTCTATTCCGCTTTACATGCTATTGACTATGAACCGAGTTATGAATACATGAAGAGTCATCTTCATCCCCGACGGCAGGTTGCTGCCATGGGATCTACCATTACTTTCATTATGAAACGATATTGTTAAGACAAATGCTTAACAAGGTTAGACAAAACACAGGAAAGATGCTCTACAAGAAAGTACAAAACATGAGAAGTAAAAAAAAGACACGGACCAATAGAAATAATCAATGATGAACATGGCAACATATTAAATAGGCCCCACGAAATCATGGAAAGATAGAAAAATTACTTTAGTCAACTGTTAAACTTAAAGGAAGGACAAGAGATTACAACAATAAATGCAATAGAAGTAAACCAAGAACAACACATCCTGCAATCCGAAATTGAAGACGCATTTAAACAATGCACAAAACAGCACAGCACCTGGAATAGACAGCATACACATAGCTCTAATAAAAATGCTACCAGTGACATGTATTAAGTGGTTCCACCGATTGTTCAATTTGATATGAAAGACACAAAAGACACCACAGGAGTGGAACACAGCGGTGATTGTGGAAGAAAGCGGGACTGCACTATATATAGACGCATACCACTCATAAGTCACAAAGGAAAAATATTTTTAGCAATACTATAGAGAAGGATGTGCGCATATATAGAACCACAGCCATCAACACACAATTGGACTTTCGGAAAAATAAAAGCTGTACAGATGCAATCTTTGCCCTCAAACAAGTTTCAGAAAGAGCTACAGAACATAACCAAGACTTATATTGGGCTCTCGTGGGCTAAAGAGAAAGCTTTTGACAGAAACACAACTATGGATAACACTATAGACATATGGAGTTCCCCAACATCTAGTAAGCCTATGTCAGAGCATATGCGACAATACTCAATGCGTAGTAGGAACGAGAACAAGTGCATCCAATAATTTACATGTGAGACAGGAATGTGTACTATCCCTCCCTAATGTTCATAACATACATAGATCAGATCTGCAGAGTAGCAAAGACAATGGAAGAAAACAATCTGAAGGATAATTAAACAAATTGCTATTTGCAGACAACCAAGCATTAGTAGCATCCTCAGAAATATACAAACTACAAAGACAAATAGACAGGTTACATCTAACATGCCAAACCTATATATATATATATATATATATATATATATATATATATATATATATATATATATATATATATATATATATATTGGAAATAACAGAATTAAACACGTGACAGAATACGCATACATAGGATGCAATATATAAGAAGAGATGGCAAGAACAGCAAAGAAATACCTAAAAGATGTAATAAAGCGTACCAAGCCCTAGGGCAAATACACCAATCTTCGAAAGCAAAAATGTAGATTTAAACACTAATGTAACACTATTCAAAATGAATATTGCACCAACGCTGTAATCCAAAGCCAAACATGGACAGCAACAGAACAAGACAACCGTAAACTTGTTACAGCTGAAATGGCATGCTTACGTAGAATCCTAGGAATATAGCTAAGAGACAATGTGAGGAATGAGGACATTAGACAAAGAATCGGCACCGCCTCAATCTTGGAATATAGTATGAGACAACAGATCAAATGGTTTGCACACATCACCAGATTACCATCAGACAGCATACCACAACAAGCTATGCTACATAGATACAGTGAAGGCAACCACGAAAACGATGGACTGCTGAAATAAATGAGGCGACAAATTCCACAATATACACATCACACACGAGGACCATCTCCAGAAGAATCTTCTACCCTGACGCTGAAAGGCAACAAAGGGTTTAGCTAATAGATAGATTGTTGGGAGTGTATTCTACTTTCCATGCTATTAGCCAACACTGTCTGAAGTGTTGTTAGAACCTCTTTGTTTTCTTCTCTTTCCATGATGTTCTCCCTATTCTTCTATATATCCACAACTTTTTAGAAAGACAAATAATGGAGAGCTGATTACCTGGGAAGAGGAGAAAGGGCAGACCAAATAGACGATGGCTGATGATATTAAAGATAACATGAATACATCGTTGGAAAATGCAAGCCGCTTCGCCCATGCCAGAGGGGTTCAGAGAGTTCATTGCGAAGACAACGTTCTGGAAAGAATACGCCACATGGCACATCCACATCTCAAAAGCAAAAATTCTGTTTTCTAAATGTTTGTTTAGTGTCCACGTTTCTGAGCCATACATTAATATAGAATAGATGTATAATTTTATAATTTTATAACTTGTTTGTAATTAACTTGTTTAGATGTTAATATTTTCTTCATATCATTGAAAGCACGTTTAGCCATTCCTATTCTCCTTTTATGTTATGCAACTTCTGTTTAACAAAATACTAAAAGCAAAATACTACTCAAGATAATACATGAAAGGATGAAAAGCAAGATAGACACCGAGGTCGTCGAAGAGCAATTCGGTTTTAGGAACAAACAAAGGGTCCAAAGAAGCTATGCTTAGCATCCGACTATTGATAGATACATATATAAAAGTCCAAAAAAGTATCTATATTTGCTTCATAGACTACAGCACAGCCTTTGACAGAGTGAAATATGAAAAATTAATTGAATATCTTCAGGAAATGGGCATTGATGGAGAAGACATTAGAATAATTATAAATATATATTGGGAACAAACTGCACCAATAAGGTGTGAAAACAGCTAATCATCAAATAAGTAGAGGGGTAAGACAAGGATATATTTTATCACTAAGCATATTTAATATCTACACAGAGAATATCTTTCAATATATAAAAGGAAAATCAGGACTCAAGATCAGTGAGAAAATAATAAACAACCTGAGATATGCAGATGGCACTGTTCTTTTAGCATAAAGTGAAAATGGACTACAAAGACTAATAGATCAAGTAGATAAATCAAGTAAAGAATATGAACTAGATATATACATTTTTAAAAAGAACCATGAAAATCAAGTCACAGAAGAACATAAAAATACGTGGAGAGAAACTACAACAAGTAAAACATTATCAATATCTTGAACTAATACTTTCAATGACATGAGAAGAATAATAACATCTAAACAAATTTAAAACACGCTAAAAATAAGAATTATAATATGCTGCAACTATTTTATATTAATGTATGGATCATAATGGTTAACAACAGCAATAGCGCTAAAAATTAAAACAGCTAAAGAAACTATGGCAAGGTACTAATATAAGAACCAAATTATGTTTACTACGAACATGTGTATTTCCTGTGTCGACATATGGATGTCAAGCATTGACACTAAATAAAACAGTGGCCAAGAGAATAACATCATTTGAATTAAAGTGTTATAAAAGAGTTTTGAGAATACTATGGACAGCAAGGAAAACAAACCAGGAGGTGTTGCGAACAATTAACGTCCAGGAAGGCTGGCTTCTGAACACAATATTAAAGAAAAAGCGAGTTTTTTCGGTCACATTAAGAGACACGACGGCATAGAGCTGATGTTACTGGAAGGGATGATAGAAGGCAACAGGGGCACAGGCCACCCTAGACGCCGTTGGACAAAAGACATTCAGGAATGCCTGCGCATGTCACTGGAAGAGGCGGGACAACTTGCTCAAGACCGCGGAGAATTCTAGAGATCCATAGGAAAGATTACGTTCTGGAAAGTATATGTCACGTGATGATGATGGATCAGAAACATGGACAATAAACAAATAATTAGAAAACATAATTATTGCCTGTGAGATGTGGATATATAGAATCATAGGTAGAACATCATGGAAAGAGAAGAAACAAACAAAGAAGTTCTAACAACACTTAAGATGAAGTGAGAATTATTAAAGGAAATAAGATCAAGAAAATACAATATTTTGGACACATTAAAAGACATGACATCTTGTTCAAGACCCTACATAAGTGTAAAGTAGATGGGAGGCAAGCAAGAGGTAGACAGATATATAAGTGGGATAGTAACATTACACGATGAACAGTTGCAATCTAGCAGCATTCACCACATCAACAAAATGACATGTTGGGGGTCTGTTGCAGCCAACCTTCGCTACGGAGACGGCACTTGGTGATGGTCATGATGTCCCCCTATGTAACATATACATATTTTTGTAATATTCAAAAATTGTATTCCCCCCCCTGGATTGTCCCCCCCCCCTTTGTACAATCAAATTGCCCCTCTCCCACGAACTTTCAAATTACCCAACCTCATGTGAGGCATGAACCCAACATTGGGAAACAAAGGGTGTAGATGTTAAATAGTCTGTGTGATAAAAACATCCTTGTCTTACATCTCTTTTCATTTCTATGTATAGTGAGTAGCTGTTTTCATACCCCATTGATGCAGTATGTGCCCTATATATATATATATATATTTATTATCACTCTGATATCTTTTCCATCTACGCCTATTTCTTGCATACATTCATTTTAATTATCAGTGACTAGCTTACTCCAATTAATCCAATTTGATCATCCCCATCAGCCTTAAATTATTAGTGAACGTATTTTTACTTTGATTTGTAATTCGGTCCAGCTATTTGGCATTGAGGTACAGAATGCTTTTGTAACGACCAAGGTACACATTGTTTAAATCACATCTGAGGCAAATATGTATCCGAACTATTCTAAAAACAATGACAAAGTAACTACCTAAGGTAAATTCTGTTAACAAAATCACTATATAAGTTTATGACTACATCCTGAATCGGATATCATTTTAAAAAGGTATAATTCAATAGCTGCTATAACTCAGTTTCTCGCAAGACGGCTTGCATGAAGTATAGCTAATCACCGGAACAACAATGAAAATACACCACACAAACCGACGTTGCTACCAAAAGACCTTTATTAAAAACATAAATTAGAAAACAACACGACAAGCAGAGAACGGCACTGCCTATGAGCACATCAGAAACTAATTAAAGGCAACAACAACTAAATACAAAAAACAAAACAAAACCGGAAGGGAGTGGAAAACTTTGAGAATGCAGAAACTGGATGGACCGGAAAAAAAAACAAATAAAAATTTGACATAGTACGACCGGATATTTACACGTAGGAAAGAAGGGTGTTATGCAAGCATGTAAATAAGATAAGTATAGTATTAAACTCACTCTTACCCTCGCCCTTAGAAAATCAGAACGACGTTTAGTCCTCGGAAATGTGTCAAAAAGTGGATACGCCCGCCCCGCCCCACTACCAATGATAATATATTTTCTGTAAAGTTGGTAGCATATCCTTTACAGGACTTAGCTATCAACCCAGCATTTGTTGGCTGTGGTGATTTTCTAGGCAATATAAATACGTTCAGTAGTTTGCCATTGCTTTATGAACGGCCCGGATGCACAATTGTCTGTGGCGGGGATCGAACTCGGTATCTTGGCCGTCACAGACGAGCTCTGTACCACTTCGTCAAGAAATAGAGAGAACTGCCCATGAAAATAAGCGAATTACCTTCTGTTTAGGTAACCTCACTGAAGACGTATCTGCGACCCTGGTGTTAAGACCAAAAGACATATGTAAATTGGGTGATATACACCCAAATCTCACCAGCGATTCACGAGTTCTCGACCTTATCCACGGCACCCAATTTTCACCAGTGATAGACGCTTTATGCGTGCGTTTATCTACTTCCTCCCATTAACGCTAGACGTTTGGTGAGTGCGTTCATCTATTTCCTACCATTAACGCTAGACGTTTGGTGAGTGCGTTCATCTATTTCATAATTAACGCTAGACGCTTTGTGCGTGCGTTCATCTATTTCCTAATTAACACTACACGCTTTGTGAGTGCGTTCTAGTTTGTTTATTTTATTTTTATTTGTTTGTTCAGTATTAATGTTCTTGATGTGCCTATATTCTCAATCGGCTACTTCACAGAAGTTGTCCTTGTTTATATTACATTATATGCGTTTTTATTATTATCTCCTGTAGACTTCTTTTCTGGTAACATAATTTTCCTCATTAATCATACAACAGTAATTATAGTACTCGTGCCGACACAGTCCAATATAAGTCTTCATTATCATGAAAAATAACATTATCATTAAATTATTCAGTATAATACACAAACATATATTCAGACTGAAATAGAGTACCGTCTGTGTCACAAACATATGAATTACTAAAACTAGTTCGATCAGTGGTTCTCAAACTTCTGTGCGACAAAGATACGAATTACTAACACAAGTTACATTAGTGGCTGTCAAACTTCTGTGTCACGACGATACGAAATACTAACACTAGTTAGATCAGTGGTTCTCAAACTGTCACAGATATACGAATTACTATCACTAGTTAGATGAATAGTTCTCAATCTTCTGTGTAACAAAGATGAGCAGTGGAGAATGGAGGTGCTGAAGTGTACATAAAATATTCAGAAAAAGATAATGAATCCACATGTTCACCAACTGGAATATTCTTCTCCAACTACTCTGCAGAAGTGCACGCTCTAAACAGTGCTGCATTAATAGTTAAAAACACAACAAGCCAATGTCGACAGGTGATGTTTCTTACTGATGCGATATCTGTCTTACAAGCCCTTGAGAGTGATAAATTGCCAGACTTGAAGGAATCCATACGAGAAGTGAATATCCACAGAAGGGTAGTACTTCAGTGGTATCATTCCACTGTGGCATACCAGAAAATTAAGAGGCAGGTAGGCTGGTATAGGATGGTGCAACACGGGAACAAAAGGATCAAGAAATCACATACCAAGAAAAGAGGACTCTCATAAAAACCATCAGGAAAGTCGACCACCCAAAAGACAATTACCACTGTCTCGACAGAGCTGAGCAAATTTTATTATCTTCCTCCTTAGAACAGGACACAACAGATTAAACAGCCACTTAAATATACTAAAAATAGTTTCATCACCTCTGTGCCCATGTGGGCAGGCAGCACAAACCGTCGAACATATCCTGCAAGACTGCAATACACTAAACCAGTTAAGGGAAGAACACTGGCCCACAGAGATGTATGTCCACAGAAAGCTGTATCGGAGCACTGACAAGCTTTCAAATTACAGCAGCCGAACTTGCTGTATAGACATGTCAAGTTGCGACGAGAAGAAGAAGACTATCACTAGTTAGATGGATGGTTCTCAAACTTCTGTATCACAAAGATACGAATCACCATCCCTAGTTAGATGAATGGTTCTCAAACGTCTGTATCACAAAGATAAGAATTACTGACACCACAAGTTAGATCAGTGGCTGTCAAACTTCTGTGTCACAAAGATACGAATTACTAACACTAGTTACATGAATGGTTCTCAAACTTCTTACAACAAAGATATGAATTACTAACACTAGTTAGATGAATGGTTCTTAAATTTTTGTCTGGCCGACGTCTTGTCTTCTACCCCGCTCCACCCTTAGACATTGTACAAAAGACATACACCCCCAGTTTAATTCCATTCATTCCCAGCTGTTTCGTCTACGTTATACTTCCTAGAAACTACATGTTAAACTAGGTATCTGGCTGGACGTAGGTTGAAAAACAAACAACGTTTACACACTCTTCGATAGTATGTAAATTTTTTTTTATTGACATGGTCAAATTAATTGTGGTTAAATACAATTGAGAACACCAATAATTATTTCTTTTGCTTTCTCTTCAAATATATTTTTCAAGCCTGTTTATATTTGTAGCTGAGATGTAATTATGTACTTAACGCACTAAATTCCTAAGTCGGCTCGTTCCAGCCTTTAAATCACAAAAAGTACCTCCACCAAAACGAAATGAGAACCACTGAGTTATTTTTTTTAAAAATTATATCATGATAACTGTCATCGTAAACTATCAAGCCCACAGATATGTGGAGGGAAGAGAAGGATGGCACCGTTTAAACCTCCCTTCTACTTCACTACGAACATGACATTTAGAAAGAAAATATGGCGGCTGTGTCTAAGCATTATCGCAAATAAAACGGCGACACACGGCATCTCCGTTAGACTTGACTGGATTCTTCTGGAAATCTATTAGTATGATTATTCTGCGGCAAAATAGATCCAGTAAAAGTATGTGAACGATCGATGAAAACACGCCCATAAAGAAACGTATTAAAAACACAAACACATGTATAATGTAACACATCAAAAGAAGCCACAATCTGTCAACGTCATCACAAGAGTAATTATGAAGTTAGAACAATCCCCGACCCCCATATCCCTGAACCCCCAACATTTTTCACATTCAGTTTTGTTTTAAAATTCGAAACAGAAAGGTGTCTGATATTATATATATATATACAATCAACCCGAATTTATGTTGGGGAAATTCGTATCTATAACCCTTTAACCAGAAGTGCTCAAGCAGGTGCTATCGTAATGGTATGTGGTGTTTGCGCGATTCGAGTTAATAGCTCTCGAGCATATAGGATCATGAGTTTCCTTTACAACTCAATCGTTGTTGTAAACTCCAGAACAAATAGTTTTACTATTCATGATTATGAGGGAAAAGAAACAGGAAATGGTGTGTCTACCAAGCGAATAAGGTGGTCATGTGGACATTTTTGACGTTTACTTTCAATTTCCCATTCATCCTATTATACTTTTTGATGTTTGCACACTCATTATTACAAGTGGGCGGTTCTCGCCGAATAAAAAGGTTGAGACCCCTTGCTGAAAACAGTTGTTAGCTTCTATGCCCCTGCTTTTAGCTTATGTTCGTGTTTGTCGCGCGCTCTCTTAACTTCCTGTCCTTGTTGATTCGGCCTTTGTTCAATTGTCAAGATAAACAAAAATAGGTAGATGTGTTACCAAAATAAAACATAACACAACCTAACAACGAGATACAGGGACAGACAAAATCTCGTTGTTAGGTTGTGTTATGTTTTATTTTGGTAACACATCTACCTATTTTTGTTTAATAAACAGTTCTTGTCCTTAGCTAGAACACTGGTTAAATGCTGGTACATTTTCCAATCTGCCCTTTTATAGTTCCACCTAGTGAGCGTGCTGCTGTCTTTGATAAATTCATTGTGGATTTCCAGAAATACTGATCTGTGGTCACTACCCCCAAGCTGCTTTCCAACGATACGTGTGATGTTCCATTCCAAGCCTGGTGAGTGGAATTCCAGGTCTGGTGTAGAGGTGGTGTGCCATGATCTCGAGTAGAGGGTTGGTGAGTCTGCTGGCTTGTTAATTAGGATGAGATTATTTTCATCCTGCCAGCTCTCAAGTTCCTCACCTCTCTTATCGATATGATCGTAGCCCCAGCTCTGAGAGTGGCTGTTGAAGTGACCACACACCATAAGTCTCTCTTTGTCTGGAATTGTGTCTAGTGTCAATGGTTTATCATTTGGGCAGTAGTAGTTCAGGAGATGGAATTCTGCACTGTCTGTTTTAGGTGGAGCATCTGGTATTCTGCCCCTTCCATAAATACTTCCAGCTGACATGCGCCGATATTGTTTTTAACAAGTGTCAGAATTCCACCCTTTCGCCTGTCCTTTCTGTCAGACCGGTAGCACTGGTAGCCTCTGATTTTGAAGGCTATGTCGCTGCTGAGGTGTGTTTCTTGGATACAGCATATATTAACTTGTTCTTCACTGAGGACATTTTCAAGTTCCAATTTTTTGCTGTATCCATCTCTTTTACTGTTGACACCCTCAGCATTCCAGTGCATTATTTTTATTGGTCGTTTAAGGTTTGTTTGGCCAGTAGCTCTATTCCCTTGCCTCCTGGCTCCTCGGGGAAATTGAGAAGGACTTCCAGTAACTGAGGTTGGGCCCTTTCGAGGTATAGGGCCCAGCACCCGTCCCTGCCTGAACGTCCGCCACAGGGCAGGCACCATAACTATTTATAAATACAGACATGTTTCCATTGTGTTTTGTGCGTGGCATCCTGATTATCTGTGCGCCTTTTGGCTGGGTGCCTCCGTCTTCAGCACTCTGCTTATTTGGGCATGACTATGGTCCTGCTCGAGTGGGACTGCCCGACCAGTCTTAGTTTCCAGCCCCTGTTGTTTGAACTAAGCCCCATCACCACTGCACGGTGCTGGCCTCGACGGGGTCAACTTGTACTAATTGTGTCATTAATTATTATGTTGCATATTGGTGACGTATGTCTCTTCGATACAACCATTATTTCTGTTTTCTTCTTCTTTAAACTGAGGCCTTTGTTTTCACTTTCTTTCACTGCTTTATCTAATATGGCTTGTAGTTCCTGTTTACTTCCTGCGATCAGTACTGTGATAACGTGATAAACATGGCGGTTGACGAAAGTGAAAATTTCTTCACCCGCTAACTTGCGAATGTTTAAGCTAGAAAATTTAATCTGAAGCTGTTTTTCCTGTGCTATCGTGATATATTTCGTTGACATAATGGATATTGTCAAGTTTGATTTAGCGCGTTAACTTTTGTTTATTTTTTATTTGTGTGTATGGATTGTGAAATGCACCAGCTCGTTAGTGTGACACAAAAGTTCGAAATATGGCGAGCGGCAATGGTTTTCATTGTGCATTCCGGATAGATGATGTTCATTAGTTGCGGGAGGACAATTCATCTAAGAGAAGGCCACTCTAAAATAAAACCACTGTTGCCTTGTAGGTCATGCTATTTAGCCAAAGGCTAGTGGAGAACACCATAAACAACCCGGTAGAAAGCCAGGGGAAACTACTACTGTAAATATCCCTAGATTACGTTATGTTTCGACACGACTTAGATAATATACCAGTTTCAATAAGCAAGTTCATCAAATGCGAGTCAATCAAGATTGCAACCTGGAACATTCAGTTACTGACAGCCTTAGGAAAATTTTATAATTTAATTTAAAATTTATATTTATTTTATTTTACTTGAATTATATCTTATTTAATTTCACTTCTTCTGTGCACTTTCCCCTCCTTACTTACCCCTATTGTCCACTAAATTCTGGACTGTCTATGCGAGGTACATTCCACAGCTTAACTCTTTCCACCTACGATGCTAAAAAAAACCTTATGGAGTAGGTTGGCAGGATCGAGTACCAACCACGGAACTCCTTCAAAAGCCCAGTTAGCAAAGCATCCCTACACTGCTATGTCCCAACTCTGCTGGACTGGCCACTTCGTCCGTATGCCAGACAATCGCCTTCCAAAAATATTAATGTATGGGGAGCTTGTCAATATAAATGTTCAAGCGGAAGCCAAAGAACCTCTTCAAGAATCACCTAAACCATTCTCTCAAGCCAAGCACTCTAGCATTAATTCTATCTTCTGGGAGACTACAACTCTTGATCGTAAGCTTGGCACACCCAGATCACTGCTGGCATCACTAAGTTTTGAAAGAAAAAAAACAAACATTGCAGGCATTTACAAGCGACGGAAGCGGAAAGACAAATCCGACAACTCTCCTACGCCGAACCCTCTGCACTCCTGCATGCACTGCAGTAGAACTTTCCTGGCCGAATCGGACTCATCAGGCCTCTACGAACTGACAAACCAAATCAGAATATCACAAATGTTTCTTTTTTTTCTACTTGTTCATCACATTTATTGATTTTCATGTCACGCTCATCGTCGTTTGCGAAGGAGGAACAACATCATCATATAGTTAGTCATAAAGTACAATAGAGCAGAGACACACACACACACACACATATATATATATAATTATCTGAGGTATAAAGTTAACATTAGTAATTGGCTCTCTATTGCTTACTGACCTGTGAAGGTCACTCCTGGCAACTGATATAGATTGTTTCGATGAATTTGTATTTGGTAATTTGAATTAAAAAAACACGAGTTGTCACTTTAAACTGTACATTTGACATGATTTTAGTAACAAAATGGAATATAGCCGTTGTAAGCTAACAGTTTGAGTGTATTCCTTGTGAACCATATGCAAATAATGACAACAATATGCGCCCACTTGAAGGAAACTAAAGCAATGAACTATATAATTTGTATTATTTCTTGTAGTGTAGTGTGTCTCATTCAAAACCTAACACTTTAGGTTTGGTTTGTTTCTAAACGTCTGACGTGCTTGTGCTGTTTTAATTGTGAACTGAAGAAGATCATATTTTGAAAACATTGATTTTATGATTAATTAATATTCTTTCTTCAGTATATAATACCATAAGCGTATACGGTTGTGTTAGCCTGTATATTGAAATGTATGAGCCTGACAAAGGCAATTGAAAGTTTGTTAGATTAAGTTAGGTTAAACTATGTAATATGATCTTTGAGTATATGGACATGAAGGATATAACTGTACACTGTACTTGAATATTAGAGTTGTCTCACCTGATGGTGTGTGCATCTCATCCAGTCAGCACAAATACATTGCGTAGCGTGGTGGTTAACATGATCCCTTTCTACTCAAGTGGTAAAGGTTCGAATCCGGTTTGTAACGTTATGTTTACATCATCATCAGGTGCCATGCCGGGTGGCGTAGGCGGTCATGGCTCTCCACAGCTCTCTGTCCACAGTATTATGCATCAAAGTCGTTGTTGTTTCTTTGCCGTGCCAGGTTGTCAAACTGTCTAATATTTTCTCACGTTGTCGCCCTCTGTCTCTGGTGCCTTCAATCTTGCCTGTTGTGATTATGTTCTCTAAACCTGCCTGTCTCATGAAGTGGCCAAAAAAAGAAGATTGCCTTTTTCTTATATTGTTGATTAAGGTCCGTTTCGCATTTAACTCTTTTAATACCTTTACATTAGTTTTTCTGGCAGTCCATGGTATGTTTACAACGTGAGTTTTTTTCGGAGATTGGGGTTTATCGATTGAAGCTGTGGAGGTGAGTGCTATGTTGACAATCTCAGCAGTCTACGTGTTGCTTCGTTATGATGGGGGGGGGGGGGAGAATACTTATGGGGAAACGCGAGTACAATTAAGTCTGGTCTTATTCTGTGTATGGTCTCAAACTCCTGCATATGCACAGGATGTAGTCAAGTAGACTTCCGTCAAAATGGCCGACGAAAATAAATGTGTTTTCCTTATGGAGTCAAATTAACGAATTTTCCTTCCGAAAGAAACGGCAACCTACGAAAGTAAAGTGACCTAGAAATTCAGAATGGATACATTTAAAACTTTAAACTAATAATAACAGTAAAACTTAATAATAACAGTAAAAGTAGTGTTTTTAGATAGATGTAAGATGTTTCAGGGGAAGCAGTGCATGTGTTAAACGTAAACATTTATGAATATCATGGGTAAAGAAAAAGAAGAAATTGAAATTACTGAAAATAAATGAAGGGTGGCTTGTAAATATCACCATAAGAAGGAAGCTACAGTATTTTGGACACTTAAAGCGACATGGTGGTATCGAACGGCTGATTATGGAGGGCAGAGTCTAAGGTGAGAGAAGAAGAGGAAAACCAAGAAAATGATGGACCAACGACACCGAAGAAAGTATGCACATGTCTTTGGCCAATGCAGACCTGCTTGCCTGGAACAGAGACCTGTCAATAAGGAACTGTTCCACCACTGTTTTGTTGGGATGAAGGCAGTGTCCACAAATGGGTAGCTGATGGGGTCTAATATGGTTTAAATGACCATTGACTCTTGCGTGTCCTTTTCGAAAAAGAAAAATAAGGGATTTATTTCACCTACAGAGTTGCTAATGTTGTCATTGTACTTTGGCGGTTTAACTCCACTAAACATATTTAGAACTATCAGCCTGTTCAGCAAAATGTCCCTGGTGTATTTTTTTAAAGAATCTTTTTGATTGTTCCCATACTACAAGTTTTTTTGCTTTTGTTGTTTTGAGGGTCCCATTTTTGCAATTCTGTCTGCTCTTTAATTTCCTGCTAGACTGCTATGTCCAGTCAATCCCTTGCAAGTACACATTGTTTAGATATATGGAGATAAGATTGTGTGCTACTTATGTTTGCTATGTAGAAAATGTCTTGATTTTCATATGGGGTATGTTTAAGTGCCTTCAAAACAGACATGAATTTATTTTTTTTAAATGACTATATCTGATATTTTTTTGCTCCATGAGATCAAACAGTGTACTAACTTAATAGCTGTCTTGATGGCCTCAGCATCCGCTTCATAATTTTAGCAATTTTCACCACAAGAACACAGAACTCGTAGGCTGATCCATCAGGGTATTATATATGTATACCATATCCTACACAACATATGGCCCTGTAAGCCGATCCATCAGTGCAAGCCTTGATTGCTAAATGATAGATAACTGTTTATGATGTGTAGGGCACATGCCCTCAAGATTGTTGGTAGTGTTCCCTTATTGACTGTTTTATCTAATAAATGTTTTTGAATAGGTGGTTGGTGCAAGTTCTTCAAACGGGGGTTATCCGCGGCATTTGTTTTCCAGTTCTCTCTCTTGCGGTATATGCTATTTGTCATCCTACTCTCCTGTTATACTCAGTAGAGACAGTTGTTTTAGTCATTTTGTATATTTCCAAGTGTCGATAAGTACTTTATTTTGAAGGTTACTTTTTTTGTCTCTTGTATAACTTCTACCACTTCCGTCAGGATATTGGTAATGATAAATCAAGGAATAAATGTTCCAGTGTGGGGTAACAACTCTAAACAGGAAGTAGGTGGCTGGAGTAACACAGGGCAAATGTCAAGATAAACAAAAATAGATAGATGTGTTACCAAAATAAAACATAAAACAACCTAACAATGAGATACAGTGACAAACATGATGTCTCTGTGTGTTATGTTTATCATCTTCGTTATTTTGATGGTTATCATAGCTTTTGTTTTTTGGATGTTTATATCGAGTCCATATTAGTTGATTTTTTGACTTCATCTATTAGTCCTTGTAGTTCATGTTCACTTTCTGCTAAAAAGATAGTATCTTCTGCATATCGCATGTTATTTATTATTTTCTCACTGATCTTGAGACATGGAGTTCCTTATGTTTTAAAATGTTCTCGGTGTAATGTTAAATATGCTGGTCGATAAATTGCATCCTTGTCTTCCCCTCTTTTTTTTATTTCTGTTGATGATAAACTTTTTTCACACCTTATTGATGCAATTTGTTCCCAATGCTAATCAGTCTGGCGTCTTTCCCATCTATGCGTATTTGTTGAAGACATTTAATTGATTATTCATGTAAGTCTATGTCGAATGTCTTGCTGTAGTCTATGAAGTAAATATAGATTATGTTATTGGACTTCCATGTCTATCAATAGTCGCATACTAATTATGGCTTCTCTGGTTCCTTTTTTCTACCCTAGATTCAAACTGCTCTTCATAACTAGAATGTCTATCTTGTTTGAAATTCTTTCACGTATTATCTTGTGTAATATTTTGGACGCGAGGTTCAGAGCTCTATCCCTGGTAAGTACTGGTTTTTTCTTCTGTCGGAGTGTAAATTAAACACTCACCCTGAACATGACGTGGCGACAGCAAGGGAATGCGGCCTTTATTGAACAAGACACTCGAATACTCCCTGTAACTCCCTAAAGCGACGGATGCAATATGACAGTCTTTTTTTTTTAATGCGGTATTTTGGTTGTGTACCGCATCATACTTATTGTTCTGTATTCTGTACAATCCACTGCCCTGGGCTTGTTAGATATTGGTATGAGTACTGATGATATTAAGTCCTTCTGTATGTTGTATGTTTCATATGTTATATTATATCTGTGATAGTTTCCACACCAAATTTATCTAGAGTTTCTATTGCCTGCTGTTATTATCCTAGCGCCTACAGCCTTCTCACATTTCGTTTTAATTGTGTATTTTTTACTTCTGATTTCAATATTTCTGGTCCATCATTGATTTGCATTGTAGATTTTTTGTGTCTTATCAACTATTTTTTTCCACTCTTTAATAATGCCCCAATTGCAGGAACTTTTCTTACTTGTGATTCGTATTATTTCCTTGTGCATTTCTTTAGTTCTACTGTTGTAGTGATATCTCCTCTATTTCTCTGCATTTTGTTTCTAGCCATTATTCTTTCGATGTTCTGCACATGTATGTATCTCTTTGTTTATAAGTATTTTGAAGTATTTTTAGTTTTCTTTCTGACATTTTATCTAGTATGTCGTCCATGTTTGCTCGTTGTTGATTTTCCTTATTGATACATTTTCATTTTTTGTTTCATGCTTTTTCATTAGATATTATAACATTTATTGTCTAATTTCTCTTCTGTGTTCTTCTTTCTGTATTATTATATGCATTATATCACTTGGTATTTTTGCTGTATATCTGGTTCTATCAGATGTGTCTACATCTGATTATATTTTGATGTGTCTACCTGTGAATCTTGCATAGTTCTTTTTTTTTTTTTTTTTTTAAGTTTGACATGAATTGTGGAAAACACTGGTTTTTTTAATTAGAGTTGATATCAGCTCCAGTGTATTTTTTAATATTCTTTACACTATTTCTAAATCTGTTAAGCGTCATTATCTGGTTCCTGTTTCTGTCTCCATGACTTTCCCATGTATATAATCTTCTATTTTTTGTTCAAATAATGTATTGCATATTGTCATGTTGTTCCCCTCACAAAATTGTTAAGTCTTTCTCCTCTGTCGTTTCTTGTCCATAGACAAAATTGTCCTACAATGTTCTTGTGTCTTTCTTTCCTACTTTTGTTTCATTCATGTCTTCCATGACTATTCGAATATCTTGTGATTTTGCTGGCTTAGGTAAGTGTTGTAGATCTTCATATTAATTGTGTATTTCTTGTTCAGTGTGGGTCTGTATTTCGTACATATATTTGTATAATGTCTAGATCTAAAGATTTTGCTTTGATTTTATGAAAACATAGAAAACATCCTATCATTACATGTCCAGTACCCGCTGACGCAATTCTAATTCTTTCTTGAACATTATTTCTACTCCGTGTTCATGATAAAAGTCAGCGCAAATTCGATTTCGTCCACCGTTGTGAACATTTGCAGTGTTAGATAAGTTGCATAAAATTATAGATTTTTGTAAATGGGGGTTAAAAGGATTAGAATTAGTTTATAGTGTTTTTAGGAGGGAGAAGGGTTAGAATCAGTGTTTAGATTTTTAAAAATTGTGAATTTAAAAAGGCATGACTCGATATAATTTAAAGCACAACAGTGGACGCAATCAAATTTTTACCTAAAAGTCTACTGAATGTATAAAGCGAAATTGTTCATTTCATGTGTAACCAGCAACACGAAACTATATGTATATACACGGGGAATCACAGCAATAACTACGAGTGTGAAGTCGAAGCTATTTGTACAGCATCAGGAAAACTCTTAACATCCAACTCATACTGTATTGTAATACAAGGAGATGCAAAATAAATATCAGGAGCACTAAAGTCCGATAAACTATCAGAGTAAAAAGAGGCATTGTTCAGAGTGAAACATCAGTGTAGAACAGTGTTTCCTAACCCTTTTTCTACCATGCCCCACTTAAGCCTTTCTTAAATGCTTATGCCCCCCCCCCCAATGTAACATAAGTATATTTTTATATTCAAATATTGAATTATCCCTATATAAAGAAGCATAATTACAACGTGTTCGAATTGTCCCATGAACGGCCAAATTGACCCTATGTGGGGCGTGGGCCCCACGTTGGGAAACACTGGTGTAGAGTAATAGTGTAGAACTGGTGTAGAACAGCAGCGGAACCATCTCACTGTTGTGTAGTAGGAAACGAGAGAGGTCATTAACTATCATGGAAGGTGCTAACATGCAATAATCTGGTGTACTAATATGTTACTAACCAAAGAAGGACCTGATAAAGGCACAGCGAAAGTCGAATTTATCTTCACAGGATGGTAACCATCTGTCAAATAGACAAGAACCGGTCATCATATTTCAACACAGAACTAGATATAACAGATGAAGCAGATTATGAACTACAAAAGACAGTAAGTTTTATTAAGGAGACAGAATTACAGATATTATACATGTTTCAAGTGAACGAAAGAAGAAGAAGAAGAAGAAGATAAAGCAGCTATATGTATACAGAATTCACAATTAGTAGCTCATCAAAGTGTACACGTGGTCAAGCCAACTAAACTGCAGAGCATATCCTTCAAGAGTGTGTAAAGTATGACACAAAAGCGCACATATACTTGCTTTCTGAGTCGTCTTAGAATGTTATGGACAAAGAAAGAAATGGAAAACACTGTACACTTTGTTCAGGAAACAACATTGCAGATATAGATATTAATAGCGAACAAAAGAAGAATTAGTAGAGAGAGGAATAATTTGTACCAAGAATGACATCATTGCTGTAATATCTGCGCCGTTTTTACCTGACACAAATATCGCAAACAATTAGTAAACCCTGAAGTAACAACGGTCGCAAAAAAAACCAGTATGTGATGTTTGTCATTGTCTCTGATATGCACCCTGCAAGTTTTCTTGAGTTAGTGAAAGAAATCCATTTAGTCCTCCATCGCCTGGGTTTTGCCGGGGCCCGAAAGTGGGGCAAAGAATAGCAATACTGTTTACCTTCAACGCATGTCGTAAGAGGTGACTAAGGAGGTTATGGGATGGAGTTGGCTGTCCCATCCCATATAGGGTCAGTGACCCAAAGCCATGCTGAAGTCGGATGTGTCAGGCCGAAAGGCGCAGATATCGCAGCAATGCTATAAACCAGGACACAACGCATTCTGTTCTCCGGACTACATGCTGCCAATCTGCAGGAGTTTGAGAACGAACGCAGAAGAAGAAGAAAAGTCCTCCATTTGGAAAACTCTGTCTTTTGAATCCTTCGTGAGAGTGTACTTTGGTTATATTATGAACGATATTATCGTTAACAAGTTTGTGATGTCGAATTTTAGGTAGTCTAATATGTTTCAGGTGAGGTATTTGTGGAAAGTTTGTGATGTCGAATTTTAGGTAGTCTAATATGTTTCAGGTGTGGTATTTGTGGAAAGTTTGTGATGTCGAATTTTAGGTAGTCTAATATGTTTCAGGTGTGGTATTTGTGGAAAGTTTGTGATGTCGAATTTTAGGTAGTCTAATATGTTTCAGGTGAGGTATTTGTGGAAGGTTTGTGATGTCGAATTTTAGGTAGTCTAATATGTTTCAGGTGAGGTATTTGTGGAAAGTTTGTGATGTCGAATTTTAGGTAGTCTAATATGTTTCAGGTGTGGTATTTGTGGAAAGTTTGTGATGTCGAATTTTAGGTAGTCTAATATGTTTCAGGTGTGGTATTTGTGGAAAGTTTGTGATGTCGAATTTTAGGTAGTCTAATATGTTTCAGGTGAGGTATTTGTGGAAGGTTTGTGATGTCGAATTTTAGGTAGTCTAATATGTTTCAGGTGTGGTATTTGTGGAAAGTTTGTGATGTCGAATTTTAGGTAGTCTAATATGTTTCAGGTGTGGTATTTGTGACAAGTTTGTGATGTCGAATTTTAGGTAGTCTAATATGTTTCAGGTGTGGTATTTGTGGAAAGTTTGTGATGTCGAATTTTAGGTAGTCTAATATGTTTCAGGTGTGGTATTTGTGACAAGTTTGTGATGTCGAAGTTCATGTAGTCTAATATGTTTCAGGTGAGTGTTTGTAATAAGTTTGTGATTTCGAAGTTCATGTAGTCTAATATGTTTCAGGTGAGGTATTTGTGACAAGTTTGTGATATTCAATTTTAGGTAGTCTAAGATATAGGTAGTCATCAGAGGTATTTGTGACAAGTTTTTCGGAACTTTGACTTCTGGATGTCATTTAATCCGTACCCCTTGTGGTGAGGTGCACTCATTTTAACTGCTGGCGTTAGTCTAATTTGGTTATTTCAAAGCGAAGTTAATGGAGGTTGATTCAGGTAATCCTGTCGACACGAATATGTTAACTTTTTACGTCCAGAGAGTTTTACGTTTTACGGTTAATGATTCGAACAAAGGAAGCAGTTAATTGCTGAATCTAGTTAGAAGTTCTTTGTTACTTCTATATGAACGGTTTTATCTTCATCAAACACGTTCGAACAAGATGTTGCAGACGTCACAGTTCAAAATGCTCTGTTGTTATTGTGATAACTATATTATTTCATATAAAAAAAAATGTTATTATGCGTAGCTATCTTAGTATTTTAGCGGGAGATAATTGACTACGCTGTTTTAATTTCATGAACTTGTTATGCGGCCTTTGTGAATTTCACTGCGCGTGAAGGCAAGTGTTATCTGTAGTGACATATGCGGGCAAATTGTAAACACTTTACAGAGATCACTAGAAGGTGTGCCTCCAAATGTTTGCTGTTGTTTGCATGAAATCACCGGGGTTCGAACACTAAATATTAGGAACAGGATATAGACCAACGGAAACGTTATTGTTCAATTTATACCGGTCCTTGCATCCGATGTTCCTTTTATATAAAATAACCTGAAGGTTATATCTTATAGAAAGTCATCTTTTTAATCTTTATGGGTTTTTTTTGGTCCATAGGTTTTGTAGGTAAAATCAACCGTGAGGTGAGTAACACACACCTGCCGCCTAAGCTATGAGCAATGTTGATCAGATTGGCGATAGGTAGAACAAAGAGCTACTTGTCAAAAAGGATCTCAGAACATTACAGGTATCCGACTATCTTCCTGTTGTACTTAGCATCTGTTGCCATGGATTAATGTGTCTGTTTGTACCATATTTATTGATGGGCGATTGACTTTGTAGTATTATTGCGGACGATTGTGTCCTTATGTCCATAATAGATGTGGTTATTGTGGTACAAATTTGTAACAAATATACGTTTAACCAACATCTGTACTTGAAAACTTGTCACAGTTCTTTTGTGCTACTGTCGCGTGCGTGTGTGTGCGCGCGTGCATACAACATGTTATAGTCATTCACCTAATAGGAAAGGTTGTGGGTTTACATGCTGTTCAGTGTGTATAATGAGTCTTTAATTTAATGAAATATTAGTAAGGAAAAATGGGAAGGGTTGCTGAAAAATCTGCAAGTCTGATAAGCGTTAAATATAAATAAGTCACAATGTTCACACAATATAAGAGATAGAATAGAACGGATTGTTACAACAGGCAAGTTAAAGAGCACAAAAGGTTAGGGGAAAACCATGAGAGAAGATGCTGGAAAGTTTGGCATTGCGGCATGGGAGAACATCGGTATCGGAAACCTTTAGTATTCGCTCTGGGATAAGAAATATGAAAGTTCGTGTAATTTTCTGCCGAGGCGCGGTGATTGAAAGCAGACACAACAGAATGATGTGGGTACATATGTTAGTCAAGGACACAGCGGCATGGAGTACAGTCATCCCTCAGTAATCGCGATTAATAGGGACCAGAACCGGCCGCGATAAGTGAAAAACCGCGAAGTAATGTCATCATCTCATTTTTAAGACACGTACATTTTTTGAGTATGTATAATTTCAATAAGTGTATATGAAACCATATAAGTGCATATGTTATCATTAGAAAATTAAATAATTTTTTCAAACATGTAAATAAAATATTAATAGTATAAATAACATACATTTAAAAAACTTATAAATAATATAAATATGATACGTGTGTGTGTAACATACGTAGATGTAACTAAAGTGTGTCATGTGACGTATTCCTTCCAGAATGTTGTCTTCCCAATGAACTCTCTGAACCTCTCTCTGTCTTGGGCGATGTGGCTTGCATTTTCTAGCGATGTATTCATGTTATCTTTAATGTCGTCAGTCCATCGTCTTCTTGGTCTGGCCCTTCTCATCTACCCAGGTACTCTTCCCTCCATTATTTGTCTCTCTAAACAGTTTTGTCTCTTTATATGACCAAACAGGCGTAGTTTCGATTAATCCATTGGAAATTTCTAGGCACAGTATTCCCGTAGGTTGCCATTACTTTCGGGAAGGAACAACCGTTAATCGAGCACCGTAACGAGAACACATTCGTTCTAGTCGGCCATTTTGTCGGAAGCTGGGTGGGGGGGGGGTGTACTAAAGTGTACATACTTTAAATATTTTTCTAGAAATCTGCGATGTACTGAGGCCGCTATAAATGAACCGCGAAGTAGCGAGGGATAACTGTATAACAAATGGTAAAATATGTGATAAAGAACATTTTTCTATAACACTCTAGTCTATCTGTGCCAGACCTGGAAAATGTTAATTATCACCAGAACAAGCTGGTTAAATAAAAATCTTGAGAAAACCCTTCCAGTTTTTAGAGGGATGAACACAGTAAAGATATCATTATTGTATGAATAAAGTTATGTAACGAATAAAATTATGTAACGAACTGATTGAGAGATACTATTTTAATGTTAAAGTATCGAGGACTATAGAACGACAATAGAAGGTAGTCGGGAAATTTGAACCAGATCTGTTCAGTTGATACCGATATTTCTCGCAATTTAAACACGTTACAGCCGAAGACGGATGTGTCGGGCCACGGGCGCAAATAAAACGGCGACACAACGCATTTCCATTCTCTGGACTACATCCTTCTGGAAATCTAGTAAGACCAATGGTCCTGCTGTAAGGCAGATCCAGCGGGAGTTTGAGAATGAACGACGAAGAAGAAGAAACACGTTAGAAAATTCTTCTAGGAACATAAAAGGCAACAGGAAATTACTGAATTGGAAAACATATGGAAATCAATAAAAATGAAATACAAAATGAATATATTTTCAATCGAACTATGTAAACATCAACATGAAACTGTTGACCACAACTCAATCATGTACAGTATATAAATGTTGGGTTTAAGGGGGTTCAAATAACTACTTAATGAAAGTGTAAAAATGATATTTAGTACTAAGAAACTAGTCAATTAGAGGGACAAACAAACCTCATAGTTCCCCCCACCCATAATAGAAACGATCATTAAAATCACATAAAAATGAAAGTGTTAGGGGAAATACACTTCTGTTACTATAATCACTTAACTTATGGTCCTGCAATGTCTTCTTCTAATGTAAAGTCCTGAATGGTATCAGTAAAATACTTTTACTTCCAAGACAAGACAAATGAAACACACATAGAAAAAGGTAATAACTGAGAAACATGTATCAGATGGTACACAGTATTAATTGAAAAACACATATGGAACAAAGCAATAACTGACAAACACATATGGAACAAAGCAATAATAGGAATATATATATAGAACAAATAAATAACTTACAAACACATATTAAACAAAACAATAACTGACAAACACATATGAAACAAAACAATGACTGACAAACACATATAAAACTGAACAATAACTGACAAACACATATGGAACAAAGCAATAACTGACAAACACATATGGAACAAAACAATAACTGACAAACACATATGGAACAAAGCAATAACTGACAAACACATATGGAACAAAACAATAACTGACAAACACATATGGAACAAAACAATAACTGACAAACACATATGGAACAACGCAATAACTGACAAACAAATGGAAATATGGTATTGACCTAAAATTTCATACCAAATCACATTTCAGCACTTTTTCATTAACTTCATACGTCATTTTGATTTGCCTGTATATGCGGAACTCTATTTTTCTCGCATTTCATAACGGTCATACTTTTCATTACATTTAGATACGATAAAGGTCGGTATGTTGTATTTTCTATACTCACATGATCACATTTCACGACGGTTCTTAACACCATAAGAAACAAAAAGAATACGCCAATCAAGGATTTTCTCTGGCATTCTCTCCTTCATCTTCCCTCAACTGATCTTTGCAAAAGAAATTTTGACAGCTAGTTGTGGCTCGTTACATGCCAAGTCAAACCAGTTTACAACTTTTCACCATTGCCACAAGTGGTTCTAGATAACTTAATTACTGCTGGACAAATATATTTGCCATGTGTTCTATATAACTAATTCTTAACAAACATCAGTAGCACTTGTTTTCAAAATTCGGAATCGTTTTTGTGTATGCATTGAATATCCAACTTTCCCATCCGTATAAATGTATACTTAGCATTAGTTATCTGAATACATTGATCTTTATTGTAATACTCCGTATAAATGTATACTTAGCATTAGTTATCTGAATACATTGATCTTTACTGTAATACTTATCATACTTTTCCATATTACATTCAACCTTACCGTGGCAGCAATAGTCATCTCTAGTCTTAGCATAATTTCATTTAATGTGTTGCCATAATCACATATTTATGACCGGAGATATTTGAATGTATTAACTTCTTCACGTTCTTTGTCGTTTAACTGGATATGTGTGGGATGTTGCTTAATTTCACTAGGCACTCATATCTTGTTTTTAATCAATGCTAATTTTCATGCCATATTTCATATTACCGTCTTCCAACGTTGTGGTGAGTTGGAAGACATAAATAGGAAATCTAGTAAAAAATATATCGTTGCCATATACGGTATAATGCTTTTTGTGTGGTCAATGTAATTTGCAGGTACTTAGCACCTACAGAAGTAATACAGGTATCTATTGTTCAGATGTCGGTGTTATGACAGAGGAAACAAACGCAATTATCTGTCTAGGCTACTAGGAACGATCTACTTGTAGTCTGTGACGGTAGCTGACAGCATTGGCGTAAATATTTCTCTAGATCGCCACATAGCGCAGAGCGACTTGTTCTTTTGACAGTAACATATTAACTCACACTTACTTAAGTGACTATTACATCGAGGTGTTGATCCATTACGGTACATTAGCAATGACCACTGGCAATTATTACTATTTATATATTACGTTATGTCGCTATCACAAATGTAAATGCCATTTTTGTTGCATATCCTTTAGTTTTATTGCTTTAAAGTCAATATGTGATGGAAGTGATTATCTAACCGTGTACTTGGTGAGTTGGAGAAGATAATTATCGACGTATGTAAACGTTTTGAAGAGAAAATATTGTGGAACTATTGTGGGAAGAATTATGTCAGGAATGTAATCTTATCACGCGTTTTAGAGTATAAATGCTGAAACAATTTCGGATAGTTAATCCAGTAGTCGAGGCAGTCAAGATTCGGGAGTGGCCTGTCGTGTAAGTTGACAAAAGAGCGGCCGAATCGACAAAGTGAAATAGATAGGCTTGAAACATCGAGAAAACGTCTCAAATTCCAGGAGTGTAAATTAGTTTTCAAGCTTCGAAATACGTCTATGATTCTAAGTGTAAGGATTAGATAACAGCATTTTCCGACAGTGAATACAAGTGTAAGAGATACGACGAAACGAAAGTCGAATAGCATACAAGTGAGAAGGAAACTCAATTTCTGCCGAAAACGAAATCTGTGGGCTGCCAGCCTGGAGATTACTAAACTCCATCACAAGCAGCGAAAATAGCTATCGGAAGATTCTCTAAAATACTATACGATATATCAATAGTTCGCAGTAGCGAAACATCAAAGACGAGTTGTAAAAACGACGGCCGAAGGAAGTAGATTAGTTCGAGAAGGCGAACAGTTGAATGCAGGCATTAACTCTTAGCAGTAGATCTATTGATATAACTATTTGATGTCTTATTGATGTACATAAGTGATGACTTGATGTTGTGAACTAGTGAACTTTTGTGAACTATATCACAAAATAAACAGAAATCTACGAATAAGAAAACGTTGAATGAGATACGTTGTTTGTATCGTGTTCCTGTTTAAAAGTACATCAGTTGTCAGTGATTTTATGCCAGTGATTACTTTAAACCACTACATTCTTCTTCTTCTTTCTGTCCTCATGTACCTTTCGGTGTTGAGGGGAGAGTGAGTGTACGGTCTTTTGCCTTTCTATTTGCCTCCTCTGCTGTTATATTTCCGAGTGTCTCTAATACACTAGCTATCCACCTTTTACGATGGCATCCAATAGGTCTCCTGTTTTCGTATCGTTTGTTAAGTGTTTTTTGGATAATACTTTGCTCTTTCTGTCTGACCACTACATTCACTCCTGTTAACACCCCCCTGTTACAGAAGTACTATGATACGGATGAATAATACGCTAAAGAAGTGATACGAAGCTGATTTATGAATGCTTGTTTTGATCCACGGATAATTAAGATAATTACGATGAAGATAATCTAGATTCTTGAACAATTTCGGAGTTTTTTGTTTCTTTTTTATGTGGGGGGGGGGGGGCAGGGGGTGGGTGGTTTCCACAGCGAAAACTTCTCCAGAATGTTTTATTTCAAACACAGAAGATTCCAACTCCCAGCAGTAACGCTCTGTGAAGCTTCCTACTCAGAAGGTGTACTAATGTGATTGTGGAGATGAAGAACTGTGCGGCTATAGCACGAGAAAATTTTCACTGTAAAGACGTGGTATCTACTAGAGGTTTGCTATATCCTTTACGCACGAACAACATTCTTTATATAATTTAAGTTTACCGTAGCAAGCCCAGTTAAAGAGCTTATTGACAGTTTTAATATTTATTGTATTAGGTTATACGTTGTTTTCAACAAGTAAACGTTACCTACGGGAATATTGTGTCTAGAAATTTCATACTGACGACATTAAAGATAACATGAATACATCGCTAGAAAATGCAAGCCGATGCAAGCCCAAGACAGAGAGGGGTTCAGAGAGTTCATTGGGAAGACAACGTTCTTGAAGGAATATGTCACATGACACAAACGTTATTGTTCCGGGTTGAAATCATCTTGTACGTTCTTATATTATTGTTAGTGTTTAAAATCTTTATGTTTGTAGAATTGATACTGTGCATTTATTTATTCTTACTGAATCTAGTTGAATGTTTATTGTTGCTTCTCAGCTATTTGAGAATAAGGTTGTCTTGATATTTTTGCGAAGTCTATTAATCGAACTATTAACCGTTGTTTCATGATAAAGTACTTGCTGGAAGCTCCATTGTTGATTTGTTATTGCGCTGCATTTATCGCGAGTATAACTGGCATAACTCCGGGAATTTAGTCAACCCACAAGTCGGAAGAGATTAAATGGTTCGTCTCGCAGACCACACGTTCTGGTACCGCGTCTCCCTCGCTTGTCTTTACTTAATTGTCAAAGACAAGAGCCCAGGGCTGATGATGAAGCTAAGATCAATAGGAATCTAGCAGGTGTCTTGCAGAGAGGGAATAAAAAACGGCAAGGACTTGGATTAATTCTATGATGGATCGACTGAGTGTCTTGTTCGCTGCTACAGGTCCCTACGGAGTTGCAGCCCATTGTTGCCGCGAGCGGTGATTGAAAAAGAAAATTGTGACAGCAGTGATGCATAGATGACTAGAAGCGGCGATCAATGACAAACACTTGCAGACACAAATAGATATTTCAGGCTGTCTATTACAGACAGATTAAACAAGAAGAAAGGTATCACATTGATGGGGCTTACCTGTCAGACTCGACGCCTCGCCCGCGGCGAGTTCTAGCTCTATGATTGATGTATTGTCTCAGCAAATTTATTTTTACGTCTGTGAATTAAATCAGATTTTTGTGTGTGCTCAATGTCGTGCATTTTGTGGCCCATTAGAGTTATCTTCTCCTTTGTGTAGAAACGAACTTCCCCATGTCCGGTGTTTCTCTCAAATGTAGTTTTCTATTGGTAGGCATGGCAATGTTGTAATGAGGCATCTTGTGTGCAGATGTTGTAGGCTACATTAGAGATGTGGAAGTAAAAGCGTGTGAGTAAAGGAGATCATAATGCATAACCATCGATGCTACCATCGATTTATCGCCATCAAGCTAAGTCTTATCACTAAAGATTGGCTTCAACGAAACTCTCTTTCTCTTACCTTGATATATTTTATGGATCGCGACGGCGTGGTGGTTAATCCGTTTTTGCGTTATTGTGCTCGCTTTGTGCTCACAAGATGACGTGAGTTCGAATCAGACTTGAGATGACGTGTTTACAAAGTGATTTTTTTCGGAGATCCCTACGGAATAGCTATATCTGTCTCGATTACAGGATACAAAACACAACAATAATTGTGTGCATGAGGTGATCAATTGAGTCGCTCCTTTTTCTGCGTGTAGTCAGTGTCAAATCAAATGTCTATCAGTCCGCACTATGTCTGAATATGTTTAATCAACTGTATTGGATTGTTGCGAATTCAATGTAAGATTTTACATTAATCATTTCTAATTACTATCGCATGTGCTTATGTACATCTACATCTCAATTCCAAATTTTGTTCTAACTTGGAAATTTCAATTTTTAATGTGTCTAAGTTGTAGTGTGCGCCTAACTGTAATACAAAATATTATACAACAAAATATGTAACTACTCGTCGCTGCGACAAACTGGGCCAGGACTTATAGTTCATAGAGCAAGGAATAAGGAAAGTTGGGATATGCTGAAAACTTTTCACTTTTAAACAGTCATCGTTAGAGCTTGTCTCAATTTCTTACGGTGACTTTTATCAAATCATTCCCGTGGATGGCTAAGAGATGCAGGAGAGAAGACATTTCATCTTTGTTCTTTTGTGCCATACTTCTAGGTTACGAGAAATTTCAATGAGGTGTTGCTAGAAGTGGACAAATTGGAAAGCGCAGAAGTATGATGGTCAAATAGCAGAGGATCGGTACTGTCAGCAGAAGTGTAATAGCGGATACAATCAGGGAGAGATCGGAGTAACTATGGACTTGTTTGCAGTGATGATGATACGACGACTAACTTACTTGGAGTGCGTACATGTGTATCCAGTCATATGGAGTGCGTTGTGAACATTGATATACAGTCATATGGAGTATGTTGTCAACATGGATTCAATCATATGGAGTCTGTTGTTAACGTTGATTTCCAGTCATATGGATTGCGTTGTCAACATTTATATCATATTGGGTGCGGTGTGAACATTTATTTTCAATCATGAGGGATGTGTGGTAAACGTTAATATTCAGTCATGTGGGATGTGTGATAAACATTGATATTCAGTCATGTGGGATGTGTGGTCAGCATTGATATCATTTAAAGGTTTTATGTTGTCGTGGGAGTCTATATCTGCATACAAAATAGTTGAGCATAACTTCAAACAAGAGATTGTAGATATGTCTCTGATAAGAAGGAAGGTTTTACATGAAAGAATAAGAAAAATGTCTGTTTTTTATCTGGTTGTTATTAACCTTTCATTGTGAAAACCAGTAACGGAGAAGGAAGATTACCTACTGTGCGTTTTGTTTTCTAGTGTTAAATTTCTTGTTCTGACTACCTGGTGGAAAAAAAATGGGGGGGGGGTGGGAGGTTAATCACCTAAAACTCTTATTTACAGGCTTTTTCTGGTATACATATACACACATAATCCTCTCTGTGTAAACAGTCACATACACATATAAACCTCACTAGCTTCTCAAAATACTACATCTAGAGCTGGAATCCTTCTGATATGAAAGGAAGCTCTGAAACCCCCCCCCCCCCCCTTCTTACCGCCATAAAATAGTGGATGCAAGAGTTTTACCGCTCGTAATTCTCAAATATCAACAGCAACAAAAGTGTTTCTCTGTTTATATATTTCAATGTGCTGGGCTGTCTTTAATGTAATTTCCCTTTCACTTGTCTTCAAACGTCAGTGTTAGAGATGCAAGTATGCTCTTAATTTTCCATTTTTCACATCAATAGCCTCACGTATGCATGAGTTATCAGTGAAATATGTATCTGCAATAAAATATGTCCAGATCATTTAATATGATTTCACACTTACTGTTTTCTGCAGCATTTACAAGGTGAGGTTTTGCTAGTCTTCCAAACAGGTATTTCTATTTCACTTCTATGTTTGTATTTAAAAAAAAGTCATATAAGATATTTCCCGTGTTGGGCAACAAACCGAAACTGGAAATGGGTGGCTGGGGTAACACAGTGAAAATGTTAAAATGAGCAGAAATAGGTATATGTTTTACCAAATAGGTCAATAAAACAACATAGAAACAGACACTGTGACAAACGACGTTTCAACTAAAAAGCCTTCATCATGATAAACAAAAGAACACAAACATAAAATGCTACATAGAGACACACATATGGTATGATGGTGTTAGGAAGAAAAGAAGGAGGTAAACGAGGAGAAGACGGAAGGAGCACAAACAGGTTAGCATGAGAGCGAGAAGGGTATTGGAAGAAGACAGAAGTAGTGAGATAAAGAGGGTAAAACAAAGTGAAAAAGTAAAGGTACGGATGGAGGGAAAATGATAGAATGATTCAAATGGAGTAAAAATCAAATCAAGTCAAATAAAACAAATAAAATACAAATTTACTTAGCTGGGGTAACTGAGGCTGAGCTTTGTCTTGTCCAAAATGAGGGAATGGAAAGGAACGGGCAGAGAACAGACGCATTAACTAAAGCAAGACCGTAGACAAAAAATGTAAGTCAAGGTACCAAACAGAGAGTTGTATCAAGCGTTCCAGGCCGTGAACATTGCGCACAACCCAGAAGCGTAGTAGGCCAATTCAAGGGTGGTGAAAGTGACCGAGTGGAGGGGGGGGGGCTAGGATAGCGACGGACAGAGACAGATAGAACCGCAAAGTGCAAGTATCGCGATAACATGGCAGCTATGACTCGAACATAAGACATGCAATTATTAATAGAAGAGAGGAAAGAGAAGGATGCACGGGGAGGGGGGGGGGACAAGAAATAAAAAAGAGAAAAGGAAAGATGAAAGGTACAGTCAGAATCTGAAGTAGTAAAGCGGTATGGGCCCCGAATTATAACAAAGATACGTCGCAAGAGGTGGACATGCGGAGGTGAGGTAGAGGGTGCAGGGAAGACACTACTGAAGCGATGGGAGACGTCGCAGAAAAGAGCGTAGTGGGAAGTTATCACTGTGTACTTACCTGAGACTGATACAGAACGATAAATAATAAGTTAACGATAGAGTGTGTAAATACGGTGCCGAAAAAGGGAACGCCAGCGTAGATGGAGAATCAGGAAGCAATTATCTGGGCCCATGGCGGAGGGAGACAACCCCGAAACTACAACCCAGGCATGTGAAATGTATTGTATGACGCAAGGGTATGTCGAGTCGTCGTAAGTAGCGAGTCGGTGTCATGGGACCTACATGGTCGGTGTAGGTCGGGGTGGCAGAAGTCCCAATGAGACATAACGGAAGATGAATCAAGGATGCAACCACAACGCAAGTTATCTTTTTAGGCTATATGTTTGGAAATGTGACCGATCGCAAAAATCGAAGATGATATAACATGGATGAACCAGACGTACGTCGAAAACCTCGTGTGAGAATTGCTCGCACTGTAGACTGGCCCATCTAAAAGCAACAACGAACAGAGGACAGAGCCTTGAACCACCAACACACAATCCCTTAGTACGTACCATGTACTGTGGGGAGGAGGGGGGACTGTCAGAGGAATCTATGTGTGGCATCTCTATCTGAGACCGGTTGGTATATATCCGCGTTTTTCGTGAAATAGATGTTAAAATCTTATAATTCTCATTTTTAGTTTTTTTTTTTTAAGTACTTTTAGCCGCTCCTATTATCCTTTTAGTTTAATTTTTTTTAGAGTCTATGAAAGTACTTTTTGCCGCTCCTATTATCCTTTTAGTTTAATTTTTTTTAGAGTCTATGAAAGTACTTTTAGCCGCTCCTATTATCCTTTAAAATTCTTTTTCACATCTTTACAAAATTACAAAAATGTAAGGACTATTACAATTGACTGATACGATGTGAATGTTGCTCTAGCTTATAGGAACGATTAACTGTTTTCTATGGTGACAGCTGAAACAAATCAAATGTCAATGAATACCTTCATGTTTTCCTAGAATTGTGAGATTTATGTTACGGTTGGGAAATCGATAGAAATCAACAGCAAAAATCAAATAAAAATTGCCTTAATAATGGATGGAACGTACATTTTGTGAATTAGAAAGTGTGAGGAGTAGAAGTGGTATTAGAGCTTCAGGCATGCCTTTCTCTAGATACAGGTCCTGTCAACTAGTTACACAAAGCGCTACTCATCTTAACTAATATAATTTTTTCATTGGCTGACAACAAAATGTATACTCAAAGTGGCCAATGAAAAGCTTGTATTAGTCGCATCAGGAGAAAAGAGTTATCTTGTGTGTGACAAGCACACAGGACATATTTCAGGAGTTGGGACTATTTTCAGGGGACCGTAAATGTGTGTAATTGAAGAAGAGAGACTGTGTGAAGTTTTGGGTATTTTGTCTTAATTGCGTTGGATGACAAACTCCTGCAAATAGCAGGCTCTTTTCAACAAAAGGTACTGAATTGTATCATGATATACAGCATTGCAGCGATATCTGCACATTGACCGGACACATCCGATTTCAGCTTGTCTTCTACGCTAAATGTGTGATATGTATGGTAGCAAGCTAAATATGTGATATGTATGGTAACAAGCTAAATTATGTGATATGTATGGTAGCATGATAAATATGTGATATGTATGGTATCATGATAAATGTGTGATATGTATGGTAGCATGATAAATGTGTGATATGTATGGTAGCATGATAAATGTGTGATATGTATGGTAGCATGATAAATGTGTGATATGTATGGTAGCATGATAAATGTGTGATATGTATGGTAAACAAATTAAATATATATGGTAGTATGATAAATGTGTGATATGTATGGTAGCATGATAAATGTGTGATATGTATGGTAGCATGATAAATGTGTGATATGTATGGTAGCATGATAAATGTGTGATATGTATGGTAAACAAATTAAATATGTATTGCAGCATGATAAATGTGTGAAATGTATAGTAACAAGCTAAGCGTGTGATGTGTATTGAAACATGCTAAATTTGTGAAATGTTTGGTAACAAGCTAAATGTGTGATATGTATTGCAGCATGATAAATGTGTGAAATTTATGGTAACAAATTAAATGTGTGATATGTATTGTAGCACACTAAATGTTTTGTTGTGTATGGTAGCATGATAAATATGTGAAATGAATTTTGCAATGCCTCTTTTTCTTCCTGTCCAAGTAATGTAGGTCAGCTGTAGTAATTTGCACGCACCGCGGGCTTTGCTTACTGCCTAATAAATGAGTCCCAGGAGATGCCTTAACAGACAAGATAAAGACGATGGCTTAATGGGTTTTCTCATGCGTATCCGATTCGCTGCAGTGTGATATGCGCACCCATCCCAGCTCTTTCACCACATTCTCAGATTAATGCTACTTTCCCTCTCATTCTGGCTTTTCAGAGTTCTGCATGTCCGGGCATTTTCTACATAAATCGCAATCATCCAAATGGTTTGTGGTTGTTTGCAGCCATTACTGTAATGAAGACATGTATTTACCTGGTATCCTAGCAACGGAAAATAATGGGTAGGATTCGTTGTTCTCTAATTGTTGTTTTCTTTCCCGAAATATCCATATTGCGAGTGTTTGAAATATTTACTTGTACAGAGTGACAGATTGAAATTTGGTTTGACGTGATCGACTCTTTAAGTCCACTGGACCCTAAGCAAGATGAATTTAAGTGCTTTTTGGCCTCAAAAAATCTCTTTGAAATGCCGGAGAGTTGAATGTTTTCTGAAAACAATTGAATAAGTGTAAATAAACCAGTCTCGCAAATAGCTTGACTCGAAATCAGCGCTGTGAGAATAGTTGTGTTTTAAGGACATTGTTAGTCTAAGTTTTCACGTGCTTTCATCATAGATTACTGATATAATAGAGGCCATGAGCACTATCTGGTATCCATTGATAAAGAGAAAAACAAAGGGAAATCCTTAGTAGAAACTTGTTTAACTACTTTCTAATTCTATTTGATTACTACAGATGGAATAGAAAAAGTTATACCTATTCCAGGTGACAAAAGTCAGGATTAAATTTTTGTAAATGATTCTTATAAACCAAATTGGTTAGAGGAAAATTTAAAAAATGGTTCAAAGTGAGTATATGATTGACTTAACAGTACTTGGATTTTCCAGATGTACGCCGTGCTTGCCAGCAAGCGGCAAGCCGCATGCATCGGATACAACTAGCAACTTAAAGCTTAAAGCTATACCTCCTAGAGTTCTCCAAAAAATATGTAAATAAAATATACGCCACGACTCGTATTCGAACCCACAACCTTTCGAGCGCAAGGAAAACACTTTAACCACAAGGATACATAAGGAGGATACACAATTACAGAATAATAATATTAATGGATAGACATATATACGAAATAAGCAACATTTTTGAATGTATTAAGTGCTTGCAAGAATAATGCGGCTGTTTTCGTTGCTGACAAGTCGTAAGAGACGCCAGAGGTCATTCTAGTTACAGAAACACCGACAATAGAAATATATCTTCTTCTGTATTGGCTCGTCCTCCTAAAAATCAACAAGTTGTAATGATGAGAACCGAACGCATTCTGTCATGGCTTAAGGCTTAGCGGCGATATCTGTCTTTTTCTGTCTGACACGTCCAACGTCAGCATAGAATCTTGGTCACGTCTAACCTATGGGAGGATGTTAATTACGCTAATAATGAAATAAGTCATTTAGCTGAGAGCAGGTATTTAGTGAGAGCCCATAGTCCCTTGTCCAAAAGCAGAGGTTTCCCTCTGTTGTGTAGCTATGACGACACTTGGATTTCTATAAGTTTGTTCCACAAGCATGGTTGTGTTATGAAGATATTTGCATGCGCGTTTAACCCCCGAATGAACGCAATCCCATACTGCAGTATCAGAGGACCATCACGTCCTGTCAGACGCGCAGTACACATTTGCGAGCCAACTGTTTTATCATTCTTCTGTTAGATTTGTTGACATATGCGCAGTTGACCTATGCGCTGTTGTCCTATGCGCAGTGGACCTATGCGCAATATATCTAACATTTACTGCAACTTATGAGTCTGTACTTAGAGGACACAGATGAAATGTCTTCTGTCTTACATCTTTTCGGCATCATTGTGATCATGTGATAGAAGATAAAAGTAAGAAATTGATATAAGACATACAATAGCCACGATATTTCGTTTTCACGTGACATGCTGTCAGCCTATCCTCCAAGGTTTTTTTTCGCTCCTACGACATTTCTGGAACGAAGACGATGGTCCTGTTCTTTGCACAATGAACTAGAAGTCCACGCCTCTGTTTCTACACAGGCGGAACCTATGACACGTCGATTTATGTGTGTTATTGTGTGTTTTCGGTGATTAACAAAACTGTATTATGCTGTACAAATCTTTTTGTATTGGATTTAAGTTTTGTTGTAGTGAGTAAACATTAAACAATAGTTAAATCAACAAAAGAAATAGCAAGGAAAAAGAAAAGAATACATAGAAAACAGGTGGGGGGGGGGGGGGTACGGCGAGAGAGTTCACAGAGGTGGGACTCACATGAAATGAAGATGACAACATATCACATGTTTGTAACATACAATTGTAACAAAATTTATAGCATGTATGTTTGTAACATGTAACATATAGTAAAACAAAATTTATAACATGTATGTTTGTAACATACATTTGTAACAAAATGTGTTTGTGATAAAATATGACAGAATAGAGGCAAAAAAAACATCCTAATACATATACCAAAAGCCACAGATAAGAGACTTGACTCCTTTGAAAACAAATGCCTACGTACCATTCTGAATGTTAAGTGGAGTGACTTTAAATCTAACACTACTGTAAGAGAGGAAAGCAAACAAACCTATATATCTTCGTTCATTAGACAAAGGCGTTAAACTTACATCGGCCATGTTTTCAGAATGAACAGCCTAAGAATTCCCCAGCAGTCACTATATTGGGTGCCACCTGGAGTAAGAAGAAGAGGGAGACCTAGAGAAACTCTACGAAGAACCATTAATAGATAAGGCATGTCAATGAACCTAAACAACACGCAACAATTGAAAGACCTGGCAACACAGACAGAAATGGAAAGCTATGGTTTCTGTCCTATGCGGCGCCTATGGTCCTGGAGGAACATAACAACATAACAATACATATACCATGCATCCGAGGATGTGTAAACACATTAGAAGAACAAAGGAGTTGTTGATTCATTGTTTAATTGATTGATTGATGTTATATATTGCTAAAACATGGGAAAGTGCAGTGTGTCGCTGCTTTCGAATGTGTAATTACAATTTATGTTTGTAGCACAGTATATTTTAATATTTCTTTTGTTCCTGGCTGCCCAGACCAAAGAGGGTCAACATTATGAGAAGCAATGCTCAAATCGGGTGTGTCAGGCTTAAAGGCGCAGCTATTCAGTGTCTGTGTCTATTTCTTTACAAAGCAGGAGCTTGTCACATGGACGTCATTTGTAACACACAAATAGGCTATAGACACAAATATGCAATGTTCAGTAATGTTGGTTCATCCAACTGTAACACATATTCTATGATTCTACTAGAAATATGTTGCATGTATTTTCATACTAGATCTGTGTTACCAATGTCAAACATGGCGCTTGACAAAAACAGTAGCAAAAAAGATAATAGTTTTCGAAATGCAATGTTTGAGGAAAGCTATAAATGTCACGAGAAGAAACCGCCAGAGTAATGAAGATATCAGGAAAGAAGTAAAGACTATCTCAAGTCAAGACTACATCGAGAGGCAGAAAAACCAGATGGTTTGATTACGTCATAAGAATGGAACATGAGCAACCAGCCCTTCGAGCATACATCAGCAGAAGACCGGGCTACAAGGCACAAGAAAGACAGAAAGCTAGATGCGCAGAGACAATTAAAAAAACATTAAATAGACACATGATTACCATGGCCAATGCAACTAAAAACGGTCAAAGACAAAATACTCCCCCCCCCCCCGTCCACAAAACGCGTACAGGAAAAAGTGGAAATGGCGATAGATAGATAGATAGACAGACAGACAGACAGACAGGCAGGCAGGCAGGCAGGCAGACCGACAGACAGACAGACAGACAGACAGACAGACAGACAGACTAAAATACCTACGCCCTACGCCCTTCGTCATAACACATACAACTCCAACATGGTTTTCTGGGTCTCTATCATTGATGACAGATAATTCCACTCCTTAGTCTACTATCACAACATGTACAGACAATTCCACTCCTAAATCTACTACGGCAAAACGTACATACAATTCCATTTCTACGTCTACTATTACAACATGTGACAAGCAATCTCATTACTAAATCTGGTTCATTACGGAGAGATGTGTCCACACATTTCAACTTTTTAATATTAGGCTTGATTTCATACAGCTTCTGTGACACGAAGATTAAAAAAAACACACATCGTCTGCTACCGATAATTTTATCTGCACGCAACGCACTGAGAGTTGTCCCCCCCCCCCCAAGAAAAGGTCTTTCATGTAGGGAAAATGGGCCTCTCATTGTGTTGCCCGTAATTCGATGACTGCTGCGTTGAATTCGTCTTTAGCGAAAATTTGTTTTGTTAAATAATGTATGGTTTGTTTCTCTAAAAATGTACTCATCTTCCCGTAATGTACCCTAGTCTACTACTGCAACATGTACAAACAATACCACTCCTAAGTCTACTTACACAACATGTACAGACAATGATAGTCTTCTTTGCTCCCCTTTCGGGTTTCAACAATAGACGGGAACTCACAACCCTTTACCAATCTGCCAGAGGTTTTATTAATTGTATATTAATGTTATTTAAGAGATAACACTACCTTACCTACACAGTGATATCTCATGTATCAAGCTCTGAAAATAACTCAAAAAAACTACGGATAAATTTGTGAGCTCACTATCAGACTTGAAATTAATTAAATCAGTTTTAAAAAAAAAATTTGTTGTGAAATGGTTAAATATTCCTTGAAATAATAAATCAAGGAGTCAAAGCTATATCATTTTTCGGTATCTTTAAAATCTCTTTCAAACGTATTGCCCCACCCCTATATTACTCTTTACTCTCATATCACCACGGGACGCCTTTATCCGCTCACCACTCCGTTGGGGCGGTACCACCTACGCTGAGAATGACTGATCTAAGCGTTTGACAACATCTGTGTTACGCGCACTTGGTAATGCGGGTTGGATAATTTCCGAAGGATGTTTCACCCTACTCGGAGGTTGCAGGAAGGTAACTTTGAAATAAGGAAATCCCGTTAACAGCAAAGCCCGCATCAGTAAGCAAGACGTTACCCGATGACGTGATAAATCGGCCTTGTATTTCCTATCCTCAATCTAACTCATCTCTTTGTTTCTCCTACTTCAGCAACCTTCCACCTCCATACAGCTATGAGCTGGCGTGTGGTAACCTACTATATTGTGTAGTAATCAGATTAAGTTTCGTGAGTTATTTTACAAAATATGTATCTATACATTTCTTAGTAACTACTATCATACTCAATGAAGACAAGTGTCCGTGACTTTGTGATGATAAATTATGCATAGATATCTTAGTACCCGGGTGATTTCGCCAGGCGTAAGATTGCATAGTTCTCACGTCGCTCTACATGTCAAAGAACAATGGTAATCTCCGCGTCTGTGAACGGAATGAAGGTGTGCACGCCATGCGTTATCTGACAATTCAAGCGGAAACGATTTCTATATTCACCACACAATTTCTGAGTGAATGACCGCCCCTATAAGTGCTCACGACAATATATTTCTCATCAGACATGCATAGCTCACGCACATTAAGCATACACATCTTGCCAGTAATAGTTCTCGCCGACGTCTATAATCCTTCACCATAGAACAAGTGCAGTCTTTACTTTAAAATGTGTGCATTCATTACTGTAATTAAATTTATTTTTGTTATTATTTTAGAATTTTGATTACTTTGTACCATTTCATCCATTAATCTATATGTCACACGTAAGACAGGATTTGGCTTCATACAGACTTAAAGTGCCACATTTTCTGACATTTAATTTGAGCAGGAATCCATATAAAGTGTATAAAACGTAAGCTGCTTGTCGAACAACTGTTGCAAGGTTTAGCTTTAATTGTCGTTTTCAGTTATCAGTTGAACAAGAATTATGATGAAATTCCACACGACTAAATAAGTTTTATGCAATATTGCCTTTACAAAATGTGATGTATTTTCTTCTACGCTCGCTGTCATATTTCTTCAAAATTGAAGACATGCGTTGTGTCTAAGTTTGTAGTCTAACAAATACATTTGCGTCTTTTAGCCGGACACATCTAACGTAGAGTTTTATTAACTTTGTTCGCCCATCTGTTGCCGGGGCCCGAAAGAGAAGCAAAGAATAGCAACACTGTTTACCTTCCACGCATGTCGTAAAAGGCGACTATGGAGGTTATGGGATGGAGTTGGCTGTCCCATCCCATATAGGGTCAGTGACCCAAGGCCATACTGAAGTCGGATGTGTCAGGACGAAAGGCGCAGATATCGCAGCAATGCTGTAAACCATGACACACCGCAATTCCGTTCTCCGGACTACATCCTGCTAATCTGCAGGAGTTTGAGAACGAACGCAGAAGAAGGAGAAGATGAACTTAGTTCTGTTGTGAGATTGTGTATCAGAGCCCTTTAAAGCGGACTTATTTAGTAGACAACCCCTGGTGAGTTGCAAACATAGAATTCTGACACAAGTAGACAACCCCTGGTGAGTTGCAAACATAGAATTCTGACACAAGTAGACAACCCCTGGTGAGTTGCAAACATAGAATTCTGACACAAGTAGACAACCCCTGGTGAGTTGCAAACATAGAATTCTGACAAAAGTCTTTGTTGAACAGTTGATGAAAAACAAAACGCATTTTATGAAAAAAAAAAGACTTACAGATATATGCATCAACAATACCAGATTGCCGTCTAACGTGATCCCAGTCTTTCTCATGCTGACTCAAAATTCTGAGTGAACTCACACACATGGTCTCATATTGACATACAATCCTGAGATAACTCACCCACATTCTCATGCTGACTCACAATCCTGAGATAACTCACACACATTTTCTCATACTGACCTACAATCCTGAGATAATTCACATACACTTTCTCATGCTGACTCACTCATGAGATAACTCTCACACACTTTCTTCTCATGCTGACTCCCTCCTGAGATAACTCTCACACACTTTCTCATGCTGACTCACAATCCTGAGATAACTCAAACACATTTTCTCCTGTTCACAATCCTAAGAGAACTCACACATACTTTCTCATACTGACGAATTCTGAGAGAACTCACACATACGTTCTCATCCTGACTCCCAATCCTGAGATAATTCACACACACTTTTTCATGCTGACTCACAATCCTGAGATAACTCACACACACTTTCTCACGCTGGCCCACAATCCTGATAAAACTCACTACGGACGTGACTAAAACTGCATTGTTATTTTCTGTATGTAAACATATGTCGATGTTTTCCATTTCTTATTTTGTACCGTAGAGTTTAACATTCATCAATCAATCAATCAATCAATCAATCAATCAATCAATCAAGTGCCATGCCGAATGGCGTAGGCGATCATGTTTCTCTGCGACTCTCTGTCTCTTGTGTTGTCAATAAGCTCGGTTGGTGAGCTTTTACCGTGCCACAATACAAGTCCATCTAGTAACTTTTCTCTTTGTCGTCCCCTATCTCTTCTCCCCTTGATCTTTCCAGTGGTTATTAAGTGTTCAAGTTGTGTTCTTCTCAGCACATGCCCTAGAAAATTTGATTGTCTGCCACTAATGTTTGATATTGTTGATCTTTTTACGCCAGCATTAATGAGAACCTCTTCATTGTTTTCTTAGCTGCTCATGGTATTTTCATCATTCTTCTCAGAAACCACATTTCTGTGTATACACAGTACTTATCGCTGGCAATCAAATCACAGGTGTTGGCAGAACGATGTCATATGCCGATGATATCCTGGTGATAACAGGGCAGAAATCGAGAAGAGTGTGTCGTGGAACTACAGAAGGAGCCGGACAGACTGACAAATTGGTGTCGAGATACGGGAGCAGTGGTTAATCCGTCTAAGGCATTCGTGACGTGGTTTTCCTTGAACAATCACATGATAAAGACACCCATGCCACAACTTTCGTTGTCCGGGAAAAGTTTAGAAAGAACTAGCACAATGAGATATCTGGGTGTGTTTTTTGACAGAAGCCTGAGTTTCAGGGAACATGTTGACCACATTATCATAAGGGCAGGCAAAGGCTTAGCAGCAATGAAGGTTATGGCTGCTGCGCAGTGTGAGCAAAGATTGTTATTTCCTTTGGACCAGGGTTTGGTTGTGGCTGTGGTGGAATATGCACTGGCAATTCTGACTCTTAGCCAAACTCAGATCGAAAGACTGGATAGAGTCCAGAATGCAGCAATGCGTATCATTCTGGGATGCACAAGAGACATCGACAAGAGCTATGCGATACCTACTTGACTGCCCAACAGCTGAGCATAGATTACAGTATTGCCGTGCACGGGCGTACCTTCAAATACATGAAGATAAGGAACACCCGTTGCATTCCGAAATACACAAAGTTAAAGGCAGCAGACTCAAGAGAGGAAGGTCGTGGATGGGACGTGCTGAGGATGTAATACAAAGCGTGTGCAGATTACAGGATGTGGCAGCTGGTGCGGAATGGATAGGTCTACCCACAGATTTCGAAACTTGTTTGAGAGTAGTAATATCACTTAGCAGGGAATGCAGAGAATGGTGTCCCACTGCTGTGGAGAAAGAAGTGCAGGCTTTAATCAGTGAGAATACCAAAGAGGGGGATGTGATTATATACACTGATGGATCTGTAATTAGGCATGTTCGCAGTGCTTGGGCCTTTACAGCTCAGTGCGCAGGTACAGCGATCAAGGAGGAAAGTGGTGCCTTTGCGGTCACTACGAGTAGTATGACCATGGAGACTATGGCGGTGACCAAGGCATTTGAGTGGCTACGCACACAGAAAGTAACGCAGGTCTGCATCTTGAGTGACTCTATGAGTATGATTAAGAAGGTACAAGTGGGTCTCATTCGCGAACAGTGGATTGAGGCCTTGAGAAATGCGAGCTTGAAAGCGGTTACATTTATTTTCGTGCCGGGACATGTGGGCGTTCGAGGCAATGAAAGAGCGGATCAACTGGCATCGTGTGCGATTGTGGCAAAGGGCGATGGGGCAATGGATCGCGCTGACGTTTTGAACTCCTTAAGAGATATAACACGCGAGAGTGAGACTAATGTGGATGATGATTCCTTTTCAATGGCTAGGATTAAAGATCAGGGATTGAGATGCGGTGTTGCTAGAGGTGAACATTTTGGAGGGCGCAGAAGAATGATTGTCAACCAGCATAGGACCGGTACTGTCAGCAAAAGTGTGATGGCGGATACACTCAAGGAGAGATCGGAGCAACTATGGATGTGTCCAGTTTGCAGTGATGATGATCCGACGACTAACTAACTAACTAACATTTCTGTAAGCATATAATTCGCTTTGGATTTTTTTGTTTTTAGCCCATGCTTCACATCCATAAAAAGAATTGGTTCAATATAACTTCTGAGCATTCGAATTTGAATTTGCATCGATAGTCTTCCGTTGTACAAAATGGTTCTCATTTTTAGTTAACATTCATAGGCGTATCCGAATATCAGTAAGTACATCTTAATATGTCGTAATTTGCACTTTATTCAAGGATATGCTCTGCAGTGTGGTTGGTTTGAGTTACCAAGTTTGAATTATGTGTGCATATGGCGGCTTAACCTATCGTGTCACATTCTGATTAACATGCTGTATCTAAGATCTTTTTCTTCTTCTCGTTCACAGTTTGACATGTCTACACAGCAAGTCCTGTTTTCTTAATAAATGCTGCTGTATTTGAAAGCTCCTTAGTGCTCCCATACATATTTCTGTGGATATCCATCTCTGTGGGCCAGTGTTCTTCCCTTAACTGGTTTAGTGTATTGCAGTCTTGCAGGATATGCTCAGCTGTCTGTGCTGCCTGCCCACAAAGGCACAAAGGTGATGGAACCAGTCTTAGTCTATTTGAGTGGCTGTTTAATCTGTTGTGTCCTGTTTTGAGGCGGAAGATAATAAACTGCTCTGCTCTGTTGAGATAGTGGTAATTGTCTTTTGGGTGGTTGACTTTCATGATATCTTTGATGAGGGTCTTCTTTTCTTGGTAGGTAATTTTTTGGTCTTTTTGTTCCTGTGTTGCTCCATTCTTCGCCAGTCTGTCTGTCTCTTCATTTCCAGACATGCCACAGTGGGATGGTATCCACTGTAGTACTACCCTTCTTTGGATGCTCACTTCTCGCATGGCTTCCTTCAAGACTGGCAGTTTATCGCTCTTTAGGGCTTGTAGGACAGACATACCATCAGTAAGAAATACGACCTGCTGTCATTGACTTGTTGTGTTTTTAACTATTTTTTAATTTTTTATTTGTATCTAAGATGACAGTTGTTGCAGAAGCTATTGTGACCGTGATCTCTAACGAAGTTGCCGCTGTTTGTGTTCAATGCGCTTTATGTGCACCCAACCTCTCTGTGTATACTTTGAGAGCTCTTATTCTTTAGCAATTCTAAATGTCATGCCTTTGCTTCTCCACGAATTAACTCCTTAGCAGGTCTTACAAGTGCATGAGCAAAGCACATGAATGCAAACCTGCAAACAACTTTACATCAGATGTGATATGTTTGTTCAATGTGTACATGAATTTTTTTTTTAAAGTAAAGTAACCCATAGCATTTATTAATGCCGTAGGGGTGTGAGATGTTAGCGATCTCATATTTCAGTGGCTTTCAACTGGGGAATGAACCCAGCACCACTCATATGCGAAGCCAGTGCGTAATTACTAGTAAATAGTGGTTTAGTCATGTGTCTTAACTAAAGCCTATACAGAAGTTAATAAGTTAATATCCAGCAAAAGCCGAGGTTTATCGTTTCTGCTCTACTTGCATACTTCACATGAACTACGTGTTCTAAAAAGATCCTGTCTTTAAGACTCCACGTTCCCATACGAACTCTTGTGAGAACATGTCATAAAAAAGTTTTGTGGATTAGGAAATGTCCTACTTGTTTCTCCTTCTGTGTCGGGTCTAGAAAGTTCTTGTATTGTAAAGTTGTATTTGATCGCTGACCAGCATACTCAGGTTTCGCATACACTTTTTTATTCTGGGTTCGAAATAAAAATTACGTATTTCCTCCAACCACCAAAAATTATGATACGAGGATTCATGCTCTGGGAAGGTCGAGAAATGGCAACTTCACCACTTAGCACTTCCAACATGCGATGCTGATCAGACAGTTTGTCATCAAAAGTTATAGTGATAAACAGTTTCTTTCTATCTATCTATTCATCTGTCCATCGTTCCATTAATCTATCCATCTATCCATATATCTATCCATACATCTATATATCTATCTGTCTGTTTGTCTGTCTGTCAGTAGGTCTGTCTGTCTGTCTGTCTGTCTGTCTGTCTGTCTGTCTGTCTGTCTGTCTGTCTGTCAGTCAGTCAGTCAGTCAGTAAGTCAGTCAGTCAGTCTGTCTGTCTGTCTGTCTGTCCACTTGTGCTGTTAAACGTTGTGAAGAAGGGAGAGTTGTTATGTCTTTGGTCATTTGGGCGGCATTGGCCATGGTTAACCCGTTTGTTTTGAATATTTCTTTGGCTGTCTCCGCCCATCTAGTTCTTGTTCCTCCTGGTGACCTATAGTCCGATCTTCTGCTATTGTATACACGAAGGACTGGTTGGGTTTGTTCTATTCTCTTGATGTGGTCAAAAAATATCTTTTGCTATCTCTCGATGTAACATTGAAATGAGATGGTCTTTATATTTTTCCTCATACCATCATTTCTCTGTCTGTCTCTTCTGGTGACATTTATAACTGTCCTGAACAATCTTATTTCACACACTGTGATCTTTTTTTCTAGTGTCGTTGTCAAGGGCCATGTTTAACATGGTAACACGGTTGGTATAAAAATAATGTGTATCAATTGTTGTTTTGTAGCCATGCAGATTGATTTGTGTTTGAGTATTGGCAACAGCTGGCAAGTCACAGCTTTGACTTTCTGACATCGTGTTTCGATCTCTCTATCGAATGTAGGTAGCATCATACGTAAACACGATTCCTAAATGAGTGTACTATGAGACTTCCTTTAGTTTCGTATCATTGACAGATTACATTTAACTTTTTTTGATGTTCTGCTTAACTTTATGGTCTCTGTTTTAGTTGTGTTTAGTATCATGTTGTATTGTTCACATGTTGTATGGAGTAGGTGTGTTACTGTAATTATTTTATGAACAATGTTGATAGATTTACTTTCTCATTTCAAGGCTCTTTTATTTTACTTGGTGTGATTGGAATGATGATTACTGTATCTACCAGCCTTATAAGAAATATAAGTATATGTTGTATTTGTTCTAGCACCAATTTGTTTATTACGTGTGTTCATGAAACACATTTCAGCTCCACTGGAAGTCCTACTATAAACCAAGTCTCGGCTACAAAAACAGGCAAAGCTGAATGGTCACATCAGTTGGCTGATGTTTCATTGATCCTGATTTTTTTTAAAATTGACAGATGACTCAAAGTATATGCAAAATTATCATTTATAATCCTTAACAAACGCATCAAACAAGATGAGTAATGTATTCCACTAGGCGCATCTGGAGTAGGATTTGTATGAACTATAGTGCGAGAAAAATAGTGCATAAGCAACTGTGCTAACTAGTTTCTAATTTTTGAAAATTTTGAAAAGTTCTCCAAGCCTTGACGAACAGTAAGTAGTACTCTCGATATCCACGCTAGAACTATGATATAATTTTACTTACATGTTGTCTTTTAGTTTTTGATGAAAACATTAGTTTATGTAAATGGGAAAGAAGGCGGGAGGGGGAAGGGTGGTGCTTATTTTCTTATCCGTATTAATCACAACAAATAGGTTTAAATGTACACAGATAAATAACAAAAAGGTTTGAAAGTAAACAGAAAAATAGCAATTAGGTTTGAAAGTACACAGATAAATAACACACAGGTTTTAAAGTACACAGATACATAACAAATAGGTGTGAGTGTATACAGATAAATAACAAATAGGTTGGAAAGTACACAGATAAATAACAAATAGGTGTGAATGTATACAGATAAATAACAAATAGGTTGGAAAGTACACAGATAAATAACAAATAGGTTTGAAAGTACACAGATAAATAACACATATGTTTGAAATTACACAGATAAATAACAAATAGGTTTGAAAGTACACAGATAAATAACAAATTGGTTTAAAGGTGCGCAGATAAGTAACAAATAAGTTTGAAGGTACACAAATAAATAACACATAGGTTTGAAAGTGCACAGATAAATAACGAATAGGCTTGAAAATATACAATTAAATAACAGATATTATAAGAATAAATGTAGAGCATGCTAATCGTATTATACTAAGTGAAACTCTTTCAACGAAGAATATGTCCTGCCTTGGGTTATCTGAAGTAATTCCTGCTGGAAGTCTTGTAAGCTCATTATCCTGCAACAAGAGAATTCCAGAAGAAATAGAAGAGCAGGCACGTAAGAAAACAACTCGATAAAATATAAAGGTAGATAGTTATGAGTTTCTTTTTTGGAGAGGCGCGACACTTTCAACCCGAGGACAACAAAATTCAATTAGGTTATATCTGGACGCACTACAATAAAATATTAGAGGTAACAAAGGCCTTGTATATTGGAACACCAATTATAAAGGATTAAGAATCCTACACATATCTTAGCAGCAACATATACAGAGAGAGAAAGAGAGAGAGAGAAAGAGAGAACAGACATGGATGTTATTTGCTAGCGTTCGTTCTCAAAATGTCGTTGGATCTCCCTTGTAGCAGGCCAATAGTCCTACTATATTGTGCAGCAACGTGTTGTTCAGAGAATAGAGATTCTCTGTATCACCGTTTCATTTGCACCAATTGTCCGACATATCCGATGTCGGTGGTACATGATCGATAGATACAAAACGAAAAACGAGATTATATTATGAAAAATAGAAATCAAAAGAAATTAAATCTAATATAAAACTATGAATATTTAACTAAAACATGATGTTGTATGGTTAAGAAAAACGTACAGCATAATAAGAAAACAAGAAAACTACAAACTTTCACCAATAGATGCATGCATAGAATAGAATGTTAGAAATGTTAAGATAAAATCTCTAATGAGGAACTCATGTAAAGAACTGAACAGACACCACTAGAGCTAGAACAAAGAACATACACAACCAATGGCATACATTAATAATAGTAATAAGACCCATAATCCGTCATAGTCGTAGAGATGTCACACTGGAGACATCAGTGCAGACAATATACACAAAGACCAACAAAAAACAATGTAGGATGGGTATTGTCCTGGAACAAACGGGTAAAGCTTACCACAACTTACGCAGAGGACAGAGTTAGATCTATCCAGCCTCCTTCCATAAGCCAATAAACCATCGTGGTCGTAGGGATACCACACTGGATGCACTAATACAGAGTACTCCAGCGTTTTAGAACTTCAGGAATACGGATAAGTGGACAAATCTTGACCTGAAACGGTTAGATACGGATATATAGAAGGTAAAATATGGAGATAACATTTCAGTTTCGGGAAAGTACCCTTATACTGGAAATGAGATGGATGTGGACACAATATCAAATATAAACTGCTGAAAGTGATAACCTAGGCTTTGCAGGTAGTGAAAGGTAAATATATAAGGGGGAGTTGACAATGATTTCCAAAGAAAGTAACGCTTTTCAGTCAGTTTTATTAGAATATTTTTGGAGGGAAAATTCATTCATTTTCAATAGTTTTACTGTAACGAATGAGAAGTTGTCAGGCAAGAAGCAAAAGAAGAATATGTATCCACCAATATTAGAAGGCGTCGCTGGAATTACATCGGACACGCGCTGGGAAGGAATACTGAAAGACTCCCCTGTCAAGCTTTGATGTGGTCACCAAGGGGAAAGAGAAAACGAGGAAGACCAAGAAAAACCATATGTATAACTATTACAAGAGAACGTTTCACCATCGGTATCAGAAACAATGAAGACCTACAACAAATTAAAATGAACTGCGAGACATGGAAATCTATGACATCCGCCCTATGTTCCCGGCACTAGAGGAATAACTAAGTAAAGGATGAGAGGGGCGAATTAAACCATCCTTTTTACCCTATTGCTCGTTATATAGTGATAAATATAATTTCTACTGTCCAGAAGGGATGAAAGTTCAACACCTCAAACCTCATGTACCTAAGAGCTAGGTAGGACCTAAGTGATTACACAATCCAAGTTTGTGTCACGTAGACACAGAAGACATGTCAGAGAAATGTGTTAGTTTCGACTTTGTTTTCTGCATAAAAGCTGGCAGATGATGAGGCCTTACGAATAGTGCCATTTCCAAATGGTAATCTTCCAAGTACTTTCTTTATAAGTCCCATATTTATCTCTGTAGTTATGTCAATCCTGCTTACGTGATGCCATTGTTGGGTTTCCACGTAACTGACCCAGCCAAGGATCTCGTGATTTTTGACCACGCGTGCCGCTTGACTTTCTGTGTATCTTTTTCAACCGCTCGTACAAGTACATTGATTGCTGGTCGACCTAATGTTGAGATCTCGGACAAAGACTAATTTTTAAATTCATGTGCTCATTGACCGTGGCCGAAATAATTGCACGCCTCCTGCTGGCCAATCGCGAACTGACCGCTGTCAACCGTCTCTCCACCTGCTGTCAGAGAACTGCCAGTCTGTACACGACTATCCAAGATGTTACGAACTGTTCTGTCATGCTAACCTTTTACTCCCCAGTACCACAATCGTTTATCTATTCCATAATCACACACGACCATTCAAAATAATTGTCCAGATTTTTAAATACACGTATGACTACAAGCAACTCCCTTTTAGTTTCACAGTCATGTGAACTCATCGGTTCATCCTTCAGAAGTGACTAACTTTTCCTGTGGTTTTCATTGGCTGTGGACACAAATATACACTTGTGCAAGTGACCAATGAAAACACGGAAATGTCAAACAGCGTCACTTTGAAAGATGAAACGATGAGTCCACATGGTTGTATGCATGACGAGGTAGTGGCACTAGTTAACTTTTAGATCCTAGGTAGCCACGCTCTGGATACGATAGTATCGGAAACGGTTAACGTTTTAATTGTGCGACGCGTGTACGAAGGAAGCACCTGCCACACATACCACACAGCTGGACATTTGAGATGGTTTACATCATCAAATCGTCGGCGTCATGTAGAGCAGATGGTTTATCTGTCATCTATGCCTAAAGGTACTTGTGCCAAAGGTCACGAACCTAAAACGTTGTGTCTTTTTTTTTACGCAGAATGTACAATGAACCCAGTCACTAGTCTAGATTCTAGAGGTATTCTTGTTCTATTCTCAAAATCTCATTGGCTTTAATTGTTAAGCCATTCAGGGTGTGCTCAAGTGATCAAATCCCTCCAGCGTTATCATGTTTATAAAGTTGATTTTTTTCCCCGCAGATCTGTGATGATTACTATACGGAACTACGTGCTCCTGTGTGATACTAGAGACATGCTGCTTCGGTGAGAGGCACAGATTACATGTAGGGTAGCCCGAGTACAATAAGGCCAATCATCTCTGTCTTTTCAACCTTCGAGTCCTGGAAATGGAGTGCATTGTATCAGGTTTACAGCTACCTGCGGTATCAGCTACATTTTGGCATGAATTTCAGTCACTTTGACATGTGGGATTGGACAGTGAATTTCAAAAGCAATATGCCATTGCCACTCTGATGGTTATTATCTGAATCTTATTTCTGTCATGCAGTCTCCTGCACCGTTGATGTTTGCTCCTAAGTATTCAAATTTATCCACACATTCTATCTCGGTATTGTCTATTCTGATTTTTGGTTGTTTTGTTGTTATATCAACACAACAACCAAATTAAAAAGGTATATAAAAAGGTACGGAGTGGAAATCAGCACAATTAACGTCAATAGGAGCTGGGGTCTGAAAAGGGAGCAAAAAATAGCAACATAGTTTACCTTCCATGCGTGTCATGATATAAATTTGGCTGTTCTATCCCCTATAGGGTCAAAGTGACTTATGATCCATTTTTAAGTCGGATGCTGAAAAGATGCAGATATCGCATCCCATCTGTAAACCATGTCATAACTCGTTCCATTCTTCGGAATACATATCTTGCTACGCTGCAGAAGTTTGAAAGGGAACGCACAAGGAGAAGAAGAAGGGATACAGACAAAAATATATCAATACTGAAAATTGTGTAATCATTATAAAGTGTGAGTTATCTGAAATCACACGTGATATAAGAGCAATCTGTAGGCGATTCACTGTGTCTATGTCAATAGCGACGCCAAGAGCGCAATCAAGTTCATGCAAGTGTGATTTTTATTATCTTAAAAGGTTAGTGATAGCTTGCGCCCGTGTGCTGCGGGGGCCCGAAAGGGGAGCAAAGAATAGCAGCACTGTTTACCTTCCACGCATGTCGCAAGAGGCGAATAAGGAGGTTATGGAATGGAGTTGGCTGTCCCATCCCATATAGAATCAGTGACCCAAAGCCATGCTGAATTCGGATGTGTCCGGCCGAAACGCGCAGATATCGCAGCAAAGCTGTAAACCATGTCACAACGCATTCCGTTCTTCGAACGACATACTGCTAGTCTACAGAAGTTTAAGAACGAACGCAGAAGAAGAAGAAGATGTGACAGCTTGTTAGCTTGTTGTATGAGATATTTATACTTGTGACCTGCTGTAGATATCGTTACAAACATCCACCATTCAGCGGCAGTGGTAAAAACACTGTACTTATTAGTTACCACCGCCGCAGTCGGATGTTCCGGTCATTGGCGCAAATAAAACAACGGTAGAACGTATGTACGTTCACTGTACTACATCTGCCGGAGATCTAGGAGGACCATTTTCCAGCTTCAAGGGAGATCCGGTGAGAGTTTTAAAACGACTGCAAAATAAATACATTCTAAAAATTAACCTCTGCTGCCTGAAGATTTCCTGTAATCGGTTCAACTATATATCTCTGTAAGAGTTTCCATGTCCTGCCATCGTACATAGTATATGTAGAAGTCACTACAAAAGGTATGCTTTATACACTTAACGACATGATTTGTGGATTTAAGTCATAATTTCAGTTGCTTTCTGGATCCAAACAGTGGAGGTGGGGATCTCCCTGGCGTAGTGGTTAAGCTGTTCGCACTGTGTTCAAGAGGTCACGGGTTTGAATCCGGCCCGTGTCGTCTTGTTTATAAGGTGGATTTTTTTTTTCGGAGATCCCTGTGAATTATCACTTGAAGCTACGGAGTTTCGTGCTATGAGTGGTACTCTCGGCAGGCGGCTTGCCGCTTCGTGTAGAGTGACGGAGTACAGTGAAGTCAATCTTCTACGGCTTTTAAACCCTTTTTTAAACAGTTACGGTGAAGGAGCAGCTTTAGGGTGTATCTTCTATTTTGTGCAGTGTACGTTACCAACGTTGTTGAAAGATGAATTATTTGTTCTGTGCCATTGAATCGTGTTTAGACTAATCATTCAATGTTTCATTCGGTCGCTTGTCTGTCTCCTCACGCGCCAGTTGCCCTCAAAGGATATCCTTGGGGAAGTGACAGTGTACTGGGCGACTTACATAACTCAGCCACCACGGGCGTCGCTGTCTAAACCTTCTGAGCATGCTTGAAATATTAGATGACAATAGCACTGCGGCATTTGAAACTCTATCTTTTCATGTAATGCCAATGATGAAGCGTAGGCGTTGCTGATGGAAAATATTGAGACCTTTCTATTGTATAGCATGCGGTTAAATGCCTCGCACCGTCATAGAGTAGCGTGGCTACCTATTCAGTTTTGCAATACGTAGCTTTGGTCTTTGCGGTAAAATTAATATTTTCCTAGTCGCCTGCTTTCAGTCTGTCGAGAATCATTAATATCCAAATACGAAATATATGACGGTCTGCCCAAACTGGACTTCAGTTTTCCTGCTTTTTCTTCTCATGGTTTGACCTTTAAATATATGACGATCTTCCAGATTGATAATCTCACAATCTAATTTTTGTGGTCAGAAGATTGCTCTGTGTATCCAGTTTTGTTTGAGAAAGAATGTATGTGTATCCAGGTGAATAAGATCAGTTATCATGTTAAGGTTAAGACGTGAGTTTACATGATATTCCTTTAGTTCAGTGCGGCACGGAATAGAAAATCTGTTTAACCAACGAGTCAGGGGCAATTATCAGTATATATACACTTCCATATATACTAGGAGAAACTCAGTATACACTTCCACATATACTAGGAGAAACTCAGTATACACTTCCACATACACTAAGAGAAACTCAGGATACACTTCCACATACACTAAGAGAAACTCAGGATACACTTCCACATACACTAAGAGAAACTCAGGATACACTTCCACATACACTAGGAGAGACGCAGTATACACTTCCACATACACTAAGAGAAACTCAGGATACACTTCCACATACACTAGGAGAGACGCAGTATACACTTCCACATACACTAGGAGAGACGCAGTATACACTTCCACATATACTAGGAGAGACTTAGCAACCATCAGTATATATACACTTCAACATATACTGTGAGAGACTTATTATATACTTCCACATATACTGGGACTCAGTTTATACTTCCACATACACTGGAAGAAACTCAGTATATACTTCCACATATTTTGGGAGAGACAAATTAACCATTAGTATATATGCACTTCAACATATACTGTGAGAAACTTATTATATAATTCCACATGTCATAGGAGAGATTCTGCAACCATCAGTATACACTTTCACATATACCGGGAGAGACATAGCAACAATCAGTATACACTTTCACAAATACCGGGAGAGACATAGCAACAATCAGTATACACTTTCACATATACCGGGAGAGACATAGCAACAATCAGTAAGTATACACTTTCACATATACCGGGAGAGACATAGCAACAATCAGTATACACTTTCACATATATCGGGAGAGACATAGCAACAATCAGTAAGTATATACTTTCACATATACCGGGAGAGACATAGCAACAAACAGTATACACTTTCACATATACCGAGAGAGACATAGCAACAATCAGTATACACTTTCACATATAACGGGAGAGACATAGCAACAATTAGTAAGTATACACTTTCACATATACCGGGAGAGACATAGCAACAATCAGTATACACTTTCACATATACCGTGAGAGACAAAGCAACAATCAGTAAGTATACACTTTCACATATACCGGGAGAGACATAGCAACAATCAGTAAGTATACACTTTCACATATACCGGGAGAGACAAAGCAACAATCAGTAAGTATACACTTTCACATATACCGGGAGAGACATAGCAACAATCAGTAAGTATACACTTTCACATTTACCGGGAGAGACATAGCAACAATCAGTATACACTTTCACATATACCGGGAGAGACATAGCAACAATCAGTATACACTTTCACATATACCGGGAGAGACATAGCAACAATCAGTAAGTATACACTTTCACATATACCGGGAGAGACATAGCAACAATCAGTATACACTTTCACATATACCGGGAGAGACATAGCAACAATCAGTATACACTTTCACATATACCGGGAGAGACATAACAACAATTAGTAAGTATACACTTTCACATATACCGGGAGAGACATAGCAACAATCAGTATACACTTTCACATATACCGGGAGAGACATAGCAACAATCAGTAAGTATACACTTTCACATATACCGGGAGAGACATAGCAACAATCAGTATACACTTTCACATATACCGGGAGAGACATAGCAACAATCAGTAAGTATACACTTTCACATATACCGGGAGAGACATAGCAACAAACAGTATACACTTTCACATATACCGAGAGAGACATGGCAACAATCAGTATACACTTTCACATATACCGGGAGAGACATAACAACAATTAGTAAGTATACACTTTCACATATACCGGGAGAGACATAGCAACAATCAGTAAGTATACACTTTCACATATACCGGGAGAGACATAGCAACAATCAGTAAGTATACACTTTCACATATACCGGGAGAGACATAGCAACAATCAGTAAGTATACACTTTCACATATACCGGGAGAGACATAGCAACAAACAGTATACACTTTCACATATACCGAGAGAGACATAGCAACAATCAGTATACACTTTCACATATACCGGGAGAGACATAGCAACAATTAGTAAGTATACACTTTCACATATACCGGGAGAGACATCGCAACAATCAGTAAGTATACACTTTCACATATACCGGGAGAGACATAGCAACAAACAGTATACACTTTCACATATACCGAGAGAGACATAGCAACAATCAGTATACACTTTCACATATACCGGGAGAGACATAGCAACAATTAGTAAGTATACACTTTCACATATACCGGGAGAGACATAGCAACAATCAGTAAGTATACACTTTCACATATACCGGGAGAGACATAGCAACAATCAGTAAGTATACACTTTCACATATACCGGGAGAGACATAGCAACAATCAGTATACACTTTCACATATACCGGGAGAGAATAACAATAATCAGTAAGTATACACTTTCACATATACCGGGAGAGACATAGCAACAATCAGTAAGTATACACTTTCACATATACCGGGAGAGACATAGCAACAATCAGTAAGTATACACTTTCACATTTACCGGGAGAGACATAGCAACAATCAGTATACACTTTCACATATACCGGGAGAGACATAGCAACAATCATTAAGTATACACTTTCACATATACCGGGAGAGACATAGCAACAATCAGTAAGTATACACTTTCACATATACCGGGAGAGACATAGCAACAATCAGTAAGTAAACACTTTCACATATAACGGGAGAGATAGCAACAATCAGTAAGTATACACTTTCACTATATACCGGGAAAGACATAGCAACAATCAGTATACACTTTCACATATACCGGGAGAGACATAGCAACAATCAGTAAGTATACACTTTCTCATATACCGGGAGAGACATAGCAACAATCAGAAAGTATACACTTTCACATATACCGGGAGAGACATAGCAACAATCAGTAAGTATACACTTTCACATATACCGGGAGAGACATAGCAACAATCAGTAAGTATACACTTTCACATATACCGGGAGAGACATAGCAACAATCAGTAAGTATACACTTTCACATTTACCGGGAGAGACATAGCAACAATCAGTATACACTTTCACATATACCGGGAGAGACATAGCAATAATCAGTAAGTATACACTTTCACATACACCGGGAGAGACATAGCAACAATCAGTATACACTTTCACATATACCGGGAGAGACATAGCAACAATCAGTATACACTTTCACATATACCGGGAGAGACATAGCAACAATCAGTAAGTATACACTTTCACATATACCGGGAGAGACATAGCAACAATCAGTATACACTTTCACATATACCGGGAGAGACATAGCAACAATCAGTATACACTTTCACATATACCGGGAGAGACATAACAACAATTAGTAAGTATACACTTTCACATATACCGGGAGAGACATAGCAACAATCAGTATACACTTTCACATATACCGGGAGAGACATAGCAACAATCAGTAAGTATACACTTTCACATATACCGGGAGAGACATAGCAACAATCAGTATACACTTTCACATATACCGGGAGAGACATAGCAACAATCAGTAAGTATACACTTTCACATATACCGGGAGAGACATAGCAACAAACAGTATACACTTTCACATATACCGAGAGAGACATAGCAACAATCAGTATACACTTTCACATATACCGGGAGAGACATAGCAACAATTAGTAAGTATACACTTTCACATATACCGGGAGAGACATAGCAACAATCAGTAAGTATACACTTTCACATATACCGGGAGAGACATAGCAACAATCAGTAAGTATACACTTTCACATATACCGGGAGAGACATAGCAACAATCAGTAAGTATACACTTTCACATATACCGGGAGAGACATAGCAACAAACAGTATACACTTTCACATATACCGAGAGAGACATAGCAACAATCAGTATACACTTTCACATATACCGGGAGAGACATAGCAACAATTAGTAAGTATACACTTTCACATATACCGGGAGAGACATAGCAACAATCAGTAAGTATACACTTTCACATATACCGGGAGAGACATAGCAACAAACAGTATACACTTTCGCATATACCGGGAGAGACATAGCAACAATCAGTATACACTTTCACATATACCGGGAGAGACATAGCAACAATCAGTAAGTATACACTTTCACATATACCGGGAGAGACATAGCAACAATCAGTAAGTATACACTTTCACATATACTGGGAGAGACATAGCAACAATCAGTAAGTAAACACTTTCACATATAACGGGAGAGACATAGCAACAATCAGTAAGTATATACTTTCACTATATACCGGGAGAGACATAGCAACAATCAGTATACACTTTCACATATACCGGGAGAGACATAGCAACAATCAGTAAGTATACACTTTCACATATACCGGGAGAGACATAGCAACAATCAGTAAGTATACACTTTCACTATATACCGGGAGAGACATAGCAACAATCAGTAAGTATACACTTTCACTATATACCGGGAGAGACATAGCAACAATCAGTAAGTATACACTTTCACTATATACCGGGAGAGACATAGCAACAATCAGTAAGTATACACTTTCACTATATACCGGGAGAGACATCGCAACAATCAGTAAGTATACACTTTCACTATATACCGGGAGAGACATAGCAACAATCAGTAAGTATACACTTTCACTATATACCGGGAGAGACATAGCAACAATCAGTATACACTTTCACATATACCGGGAGAGACATAGCAACAATCAGTATACACTTTCACATATACCGGGAGAGACATAGCAACAATCAGTAAGTATACACTTACCCAGAGAAACACTGGGAGAAAATAAATATAAACTTCCACATATGCTGAGAGAGACTCACAAGTCGCTTCCACATATACTGAGAGAGACTCACAAGTCGCTTCGACATAACATATACTGGGGAGACTCAGCAGCTCTGGGTTTGCCTGAGGTGCAATGCCATAGGCTTATAATTCGGAAACAATATATTAAAGCTAGATAACTCATGCATTTAGGTGTAACTAATAAATTTAGCTTTCAGCTAAAACAATTACAACATAAGTCAGGCGCTTGCAACCGAGTCCTTCGTCTACTATTCAGAATTGTGGAGTTATTGGTACCATTATCTAAAAGTAACACTATCGAATTTTTCCCCGTGATTTTCATTGGTCACTGTGTGTATATTTTGTGTCGAAATGTCAATGAAAATCACGGCTTAAGTCATATTGTGTCACTTTTTATGAATAGAACCGCTGAGTCAACAGGATGTACGATATTCCAGGGACTTGGGTTTAACCACAAGCTAGACCATCGTTTTTTAAACTCTGAAAGGAAGCTTGGGGTTCAGTGAGAAAGTGTGATGGCCAATATTGAATGTGTAGTAAGTAAAGTAACCCATATCATTTATTAATGCCGTAGGGGTGTGAGATGTTAGCGATCTCACATTTCACAGGCTCTGCAAATGAGGGCGGTAGCCATCTCTTCTCCCTCGCAGTCTTTATTTCCGGATTAATCCGGTACCCATTTAAGGCTGGGTCGACCTGGGAGCCGTTGCGATCTGAAAACATTTCCGCCTCAATTGGGAAATGAACCCAGGACCACTAATATGCGAAGCATATTGAATGTGTACACGGGCTCGAATGTATCTGCTTACTCATTTTTCTTCTTATTCTCCTGTTCATTCTCAAACATCTTATACAGGAAATAGTCCAGAAAACGAAACGTATTGTGTCACGGTTTATAGATTAGCTGAATATTTGCTTTTTTCGTTCTGACTGATCTATGTGATGGAACATCAATACCCCCTCTCAATATCTACTTACTGGCCTCTTAGACGTTCATGCTCTTTCACGTTCACACAAATCTCTACCTCCTATGTCGCGCCCTAGAAACACAGTCGCGGCTATCGTTTCTAAGACGTGTTCAACTTTCACGTCACACATTAAATCACCTTCAAAAGATTTCCTGACCCATGGGCTGATGTGACTACAACACATTGGCAGTTAAACAACCTCCTATACACTTTTAGCACTTGGAGCTACAAGCCCAACTCTGAAATTTCCTCAAACCCTCGGCCACTAATTAAAAGCTTCTTCCGTGCGATGTCCGTAGATTGAATCATGATACACACAAAAACACCGATTGGAAGTTGGTTGAATGTCAGGTAATACTAGTTTCCTATAGATCTACACGGCGATGCCGTCTGTCGTTGGTTAGATGTGTCAAATCACTCAAATTTTGTTCTGTCTGTATAAATTATGCGTGAACACATGTTATCTCTTAGTCGATATATAGGAATAGAGAAAACATGTTATATCTTAGTGGATATGTATAAACAGAGAACACATGTTATCTCTTAGTGGATATGTAGAAACAGAGAACACATGTTATCTCTCAGTGGATATGTAGAAACAGAGAACACATGTTATCTCTTAGTGGATATGTAGAAACAGAGAACACATGTTATCTCTTAGTGGATATGTAGAAACAGAGAACACATGTTATCTCTCAGTGGATATGTAGAAACAGAGAACACATGTTATCTCTTAGTGGATATGTAGAAACAGAGAACACATGTTATCTCTCAGTGGATATGTAGAAACAGAGAACACATGTTATCTCTTAGTGGATATGTAGAAACAGAGAACACATGTTATCTTTTAGTCGATACGTTGGAACAGAGAAAACATGTTATCTCTTAGTGGATACGTTGGAACCGAGAACACTAGGAATTATATTTTTAAGGTCACAAAAAAATGCGGAAAAACAAAGTTCACAAAACATTAAATCTTCATTTCGACAGAAATGCATGTGTTAGGAGGAAATGCATTTAAAAGGAGGACAAATATTAACAAAAATATAACAAATTTACTAGACTCGCATCATCATCTAGTGCCGTCTCTACAACGAAGGTTGGCTGTAACAGACCTCCAACATCCCTGTTTCTTGGTTTGGTGGTGCACTCTGCTAGACTGTAACCTGTCCATCTTGTGATGTTACTCTGCCACTTGTATTTCTGCATACCGCTTCTTCGCCTTTCTTCGACTTTACCTTCAAGTGAGGTCTTCGACATGGTGAATGCCTTTTAATGTGTCCAAAATATGTTATTCAGTTGAGCATTATTTTCTTTAATAATTCTTTCTTCATATTAAGTGTTATTATAATCTTTTTTTTTCTTTCCGTGTTCTTCTCCCTATAATTCTATATATCTACATCTCCATGACATTAATTCTGTCCTCTAATTGCTTGTCTATTGTCTAAGTTTCTGAGTCATATATTAATATCACCCGAGTGTTCAAGGGTCCCGAAAGGGGAGCAAAGAATAGCAACAGTGTTTACCTTCCACGCATGTCGTAAAAGGCGACTAAGGAGGTTATGGGATGGAGTTGGCTGCCCCATCCCATATAGGGTCAGTGACCCAAAGCCATGCTGAAGTCGGATGTGTCAGGCGGATAGGCGCAGATATCGCATCAATGATGTAAACCAGGACACAACGCATTCCGTTCTCCGGACTACATCCTGCTAATCTGCAGGAGTTTGAGAACGAACGCAGAATAAGAAGAAGAATATATATTAATATAGAATAGATATAACATTTTATAATTCTCATTTTTAGCTTATTTGTAATTTGTTTTAAAAGTTAACATTTTCCTAATGTCATTGAAAATACTTTTAGCCATTCATATTTCCTTTATAGACTAGACTCTAGACATTTAATAACATCACATAAGTAATTTAATAAGTCGACGGAGAATGGTAGTTTAGAGAGCTTGTTTAAAAAAATCAAATATGTAGAAGTTCTTGTTCATGGAAGGAATTTAAGGGAAAAAGAGTTTTAACAACACTGCTTGTGGAAAAAAAGAACTATTAAATGAAATATATATTAAACAAATGAAATATTTCGAATGCTCATGTTGAAGACTTACCTGAAAGTGGAGTCAAGGGGCGAAGAGCTAGAGGTAGACAGAGATACAAATGAAAGAGAAGTGCCGTTAAATGGACATGATACAGTCTAGCAGAGTGCACTACTAAATAATAGATAGAATATGTTGCACTACTTTTCAGCCAACCTTCGAAACGGAGATGGTACTTGATGTTAATGAGAGGTTCTAGTTTCAGTAGATGCACAAAGATATCAATTTATATCTAACTACCTACACTAGAGAGATATAAAGTAGTTGTCGACCATCTATTGTGTATGTACTAGAAATCTGTCACAATGAGTGCAAATATATGAACATGAATTATTCACTCACTGGCGATTCATTGACTAAAGGCCATATGTTTAGTGCTCTTGAAATATCGGCCATGTGGGTACGCAGCTTCTGCTATGATTTTTAAGACAGATCCAGTCAGTGAGAGACACCATCCGTTTGTTTATTTGTCTGTGTGTGTTTGATCCCGCAAGAGTTAGGAGTGCTGGAATTCTTGGATCCAATTTTATTATTTTGAGAAGAGTTCTTCAGATATTTCTTCTGTTCCCATAATATTTCAATTTCTTTTGTTCCCATTCAACTTTCTTTCGTTCCCATAAAACTTCAACTTTCTTTCGCTCCCATAAAACTTCAACTTTCTTTGGTTCCCATAAAACTTCAACTTTCATTCGCTCCCATAAAACTTAAACTTTCTTTGGTTCCCATAAAACTTCAAATTTCTTTGGTTCCCATGAAACTTCAACTTTCTTTGGTTCCCATAAAACTTCAAATTTCTATGGTTCCCATAAAACTTTAACTTTCTTTGGTTCCCATAAAACTTCAACTTTCTGCAGTCTACAATATTTTAGTAAGTAGTCTGTACTCGTACAATATGTATACACTTATAGGCCGATGTGTATGCAGATGTACATGCCACTGAAAGAAATCTGCTACTCAGACAATAGTCTATTTGCTAAACCCTTTGGTGCCTTTCAGCGTCAGGGGTAGAAGAGTTTTCTGGAGATGTCTCTTGTGTGTGTTTCGTTGTTTAATATTACTAGTAGTGGTCTTCAGAAAACTCTCCATTTCACTAAGAGCCATTGTGTTCTCATTGATGTTTTGCTAGTCCTGTCTCAGTGTTGTATCAGGAAATTCACATTCACATAACTACACCACCATCTCTAACACATACAGAAAGAAACCACATATTCCATGCCAATAGTCCTGAAACATCGAACTGGACTTCCATTTGTGCTCACAAGAATACCACAGCTGTCACTTCGCGCCATTTTACCGGAAGTATTACCGGAAGACAATAGTTATACACTTACATGTGTATGTAAATGTAATTATACACTGTAAGACGTCTACTGCTCGATTTTCAAAACCTAAATTTAACCCATAGCATTTGTTAATAACGTAGGGGTAGAAGATGTTAGCGATTTCATATTTCAGCTTTTCTGCTATATGAGGGCCGTCGTCATCTCCTCTCCCTCGCTGTCTTTACTTCCCGGATTAATCCGGTGTCTAATTAAAGCTGGGTCTATCTTGGAGCCAGTTTGATCCGGTAAACATTTCCGCCTCAACTGGGGAATGAACACAGGGCCACTAATCTGCGAGGCCAGTGCGCTAAGCAGTGAAACTAGTTTATGTTCCACTCTAAGAAACCTGCTAGTCAGATTATATGTGTATGTAAATGTATGTTCCACTGTAAGAAACCTGCTAGTCAGATTATATGTGTATGTATATGTATATTCCACTGCTTTGCAAGCAAACATGCAATACACATGAATGCCTGCAACCACTTATTGGCACTTACTTCTTCATTCAGCGTTCCATCTCAAACTCATACCTGTTAGTGGTGTATGCTGAACAATATATGGTGTATCATGGTTTACAGTGTGGTTGCGATATCTGTACCTTTCGGTCTAACAGATCCTACTACTGCATTGTTTGTGGGCCATTTTGATCCAGACTTTACGACATACAAGACAGATAATAGTGTCGCTACTGTTTGGTCCATTTTTTTGCCTCTGTAACCACGTCCGGACATTAAAAAAAAATCCGGGTTTATGATTTCTCACTTGACACGACCACTCCTCCAGTCGACTCAGCTGTAAATGAGTATCTGACGCATGAGTAAGGTAAAAAAAAAACAGCAAGGAAGGGAACTGGCCACCCCACCTAATAGTTGCTGCGGCTTAGTACATGAAGAGTTATCTTCATCCCCGACGGCAGATGCTATGGGGCCTACCTAAAAAAAACCTCAGGGTGAACTGTGGTATCAATGTTCCACTTCTGAAAGACTGTTTGTATACTATATTTAAGAGACATTGTATAGCATTTAATAAAGATGAACTTGGTTTCCTGGGTTTCCACTACACACTGACCTCTGTTTCGCTTTTCAGTGGCCAGCTGACATCACCTCTCATAGCGACTGTGATACATAGCACAAATACAACGTTTCGAGTCTAATGCCGCCGAAACAGACGTCTATATCAGGGCACAACTCTAGCCCTCGCGACAGGTTTCTTATTATTTAGACGACGTGCCATGAAGCTTCTATAAGAAGATAACCTCAATATAAAGGCATGTCATCTACTAAGGTTTTCTGTTAAATGGGTGGTTTGTCCAGTGAGCCATTGGTAAGACCAACAGACGCAACCGCATGCGCAATATATAAATATGTACATATTATTATTATTATTATTATTATTATTATTATTATTATTTAGTGTGCCTTCTCAGACTCCAGCTTAATGTTGTAGGACAATATTCCTACAAGATGTCCAGAAATTTTTATTCCAGAGAACCAAGAAGATGCGTCGTTTTATTCGCCATTTTTTTCTGTGTTACTGTCGTAAAGAAATAAAACACCGGTGACGGGAGACAATCTGATACTGGAAGTGCGAGGGTTTCTCATCCCGTACTAAACCATTCTTATCATCATCATTCTCTTGTCCGGTCTGTCCGTTCTTCATGCTATATGTCTCCTCTTATCTTCTAGGACATTCAAGATTTGATCTTTTTCTTTCCCAGTTTCCATATGTTTCATACCACGCTTTAATCTCCTCTACATATTAATGTCACGTCATATACACTTTCTTATGTAAAGTAAAGTGTTTGTTGTATTTCGTCCTGGTGAAGGTTTTTAGTCTAAACGTCGTCTGTCGCCGTGTCTCGCTGCAAGTATGTATTATTTATAAATATTGGCAACTCATATACCTATTTCCGTTTATCTTGACGATTGATCTTAGTCGGAATCCGATTATGTCATGATCCATATCTCGTACTGGAAACTTTTAGTCAAAATAATTAACACCCAAATCTTCTTCTTTTTCTTCTTCTGCGTTTGTTCTCAAACTCCTGCAGATTAGCAGGATGTAGTCCAGAAAACGGAATGCGCTGTGTCATGGTTTACAGCAGTGCTGCGATATCTGCGCCTATCGGCCTGACACATCCGACTTCAGCATGGCTTTGGGTCACTGACCCTATATGGGATGGGACAGCCAACTCCATCCCATAACCTCTTTAGTCGCCTTTTACGACATGCGTGGAAGGTAAACAGTGTTGCTATTCTTTGCTTCCCTTTCGGGCCCCGGCAACACACGGGCGACCCAAATCTAATATTAGACAGGTGAGTATTGGCAACGTGGAACCGGACCAGTTGATTAGGCCATCTCTACTAAATCAAGTTCACTCAGCTCAACAAGGGCGGCAATCTGGTATGTGCTCGAGGCAAATATGAAAACGCCTGTCGTCTGTTACTGCAAATAAAAACTTGGTATTATGTGTGAGAGCAGGGACAGGTAGGTGACAGATGGTTCAACGATTGAGGTGCATACTCTAGTTCCAGATGATGCGTTCACCCTCAGTTCTTCACGGTGCTAGATTTCATGCACATCATGCGCAACAAAAGTTGTTGAATTGTTTCCAGCTTCGACTTTGTTTCCTTTTCTGAACTAAATGGTATTTTCGAAATCAAGAATACAATTAAAATAGCGAGGGACAAAGAAGTCTGCCGAGAGTTATTATCATATCTGTTGACTAGAAGTTACAATTTGAAAATTGCCTTTTTTTCCATCAGGATTGTTGATTCAGGTAGCAGAGTATTGCATAAAGTGTTTTTGAACTCCAAGGAAACGGTCAGAAAATATTTTAACTAGTTCCCCTTCTTCTGATTTTGTCCTTATACTCCTACAGATTAGCAGGATGTAGACCGGAGAACAGAAAGCGCCGTGTCACGGTTTACAGCTTCCCTGCAACATCTGCACCTTTCAGCCGACAAATCTTACTTTAGCATGGTTTCTGTGTAACTTTGACGCTATATGGGATGGAACAAGAAACTCAAACCCACACCCTACTTAGTCGCCTTTTACGACATGCATGGAAGTATTGAGTGTTGTTTAGTAACTCTCAATATATGTATACATGTATATATTCAATAATGACTCAAAAAACACAGAGCTGCTGGTTTGAGTGTACTTAGGTTGGTTACTACATATATACTCCGTCTCTCTACCAATATAGTATCATTCATAGCACGTAACTCCGTCACTTTATACGGTACTGTACACATGGATCTCCAAAACACATTCACTTTATACACAAGAATTCGTTAGCGGGATTCTAACCCTTCACCTCTTGAGTAGAAAACGAACGGCTTAACCACTACAGTCGCCCGTATTTTGCCGGGGCCCGAAAGGGGAGCAAAGAACAGCAACACTGTTTACCTTCCACCGCATGTCGTAAAAGGCGACTAAGGAGGTTATGGGATGGAGTTGGCTGTCCCATCCCATATAGGGCCTGTGACCCAAAGTCATGCTGAACTTGGATGTGTCAGGCCGAAATGCGCAGATATCGCAGCAATGCTGTAAACCATGACACAACGCATTCCGTTCTCCGGACTACATCCTGCTAATCTGCAGGAGTTTGAGAAGGAACGCAGAAGAAGAAGAAGACCACTACAGTTTGTTTCAATTCCCAGGACTTATGAGTAATAGAGCTCGTGTATCCTTTGAGTACATTATTCGTGGGAAGACGAGGACGGGGAGGGGATAATTTCCCACAGCATCGTGTATAAGATGCATACCAAAAAGATTCAAATGTGTGCGCGCGCATGCGTGTTTGTTTGTGTAGTGTGTGATAACAGGGACCTAACGGGTAGAACAACTTGGTCACCACTTTCTTTCCAGTGATGTCGTTGGAGGCGATTAAGGAAAGTGGAGGAATGGAGTGATGTCCTATTACCTGTGACATATCGTCGTCACATTTTGCCACTTATGTATGCCAATAGGTAGAAATTCGTCATTGCATAACGAAGAGATGCGGACTGCCACATCGCACCTTGTCCTTTTGTGGCAGCCTCCTAGGTGATGAGGAATGTCAGATGTGTCATAACTACGGATTGGTCAACAAATCTGACACTTGAATGATGAGGCAAGTGTGTGCTATGCTCTGATAGGACGTTGTAATCATTGTGCACTGGCATCCCTCCTTTCGCAGACTAATCATTTATCTATATCCTGCCACTACACTTATTCAATACCTTGGAGACAATCTTATAAGTCAAGGTGTTTCCCATCGAGGCCAATTCCTTGACGTGGAGATGGGGCTTAGTCTAGCCAACAGAGGCTGGAAACTAAGATTGGTCGGGCGAACCCAATATCGAGTAGGGTCAAAATCCTGCCCAAGCAATCACAGGTGCTGATGTCAGAGATTCCAGGCCGAGAGGTGCACCAGCAACCATGGTATCATGCAACCGGAATAGTTGACACTGCCATACACTAAGCCAGTTAAGGGAATAACACTTGCCCCACATAGATGGATATCCACAGAAAGATGTTTGGGAGTATGAAGAGCTTTCAAATACAGCAGCATTTATTAAGAAAACAGGATTTGCTGTGTAGACATATCAAACTGTGAACGAGAAGAAGAAAAAGAAGAAGACGGTGTTGCCTTAGTTACACAACAGAGAAGAACCCCGTGCTTTTGTTAGAAAGGTTATGTGCTGCAACGAGTTACCTGCTCATAATAAAAGGTTAGTTAGTTAGTTAGTTAGTTAGTCGTCCGATCATCATCACTGCAAACTGGACACATCCATAGTTGCTCCGATCTCTCCTTGAGTGTATCCGCCATCACACTTCTGCTGACAGTACCGGTCCTATGCTGGTTGACCATCATTCTTCTGCGCCCTCCAAAATGTTCACCTCTAGCAACACCGCATCTCAATCCCTGATCTATAATAAAAGGTGTAATTATATATCGTAATTATTTATTATTTATCGCAATATATCGTAAAATATAGTGAGCAAGTCAAATAGTCCCTGCTCACGAGAGCGTGGTTATAGTGTCTTACTGCAATCTAGATCGCGCTACTTCATGTTGCTCAATCATGGCTATCGGATGTATCTGTAAATTGTTGCTTTTTTTGTGGAATATTACATAATGGTAATGTAGTGGTGTTTGCAAATCATTCAATATGTTGTCTTCTGATGTAGTCCAGAACTGGTGTTGTGCTAGGTATCCTCGAGATCAGTTTTTCCCAAACTTTTTTTCAACCACGCCCCACCAAAGTCTTTCTAAAATTCCTACCCCCCCCCCTTTATGTAACATATACATATTTTTTTATATTCAAAAATTGAATTATTTCAAAATATTTAGGGAATAATTCCCCCTCCCTTTTCACCCGAACAATCAAATTGTCCCCCCTGTTGGGCGTGGGTTCCACTTTGGGAAACACTGCTCTAGATGTTTCAAATTTCTGATTTTGTTTTTATCGTACTCCAACAACTAAAACATAATATTTATATCGTACTCCAACAACCAAAACATAATATTTATATCGTACTCCAACAACTAAAATATAACATTTATATCGTACTTCAACAAATAAAATATAATATTTATATCGTACTCCAACAAACAAAATATAACATTTATATCGTAGCAAGCTTTCTTTTATATTTTGCTGTTAATGTCCAGGGTTGATATTCGTAACATAGTGATGAAATTATATTGTTCTTTATAATGATAATTTGTGTTTATGTTCCCATTTGTACTTTGGATTAAAGAGACCACGTGCCTTAGAACCTTGTATGCTATGATGCATCTATATTGGATTTATTTGGTACTTACCATATGTGGTTTTCTTATGGTTGGTTGGTTGGTTGCTGATCCAGCGGTCCATGTGCTCATTTCCTGTGACCAAATGCCATTAAAATGACATTATATTGCTGGGAAGTCTGTGGGTTTTCAGCCCACCCCAGGCCAGAGTCAGAGAATAACTATCACACCACCAGAAACGTAGATTTAAAACTGCAGCCACGATAGGGTTCACTGTGCCCATTCCCCGCCGCCAATTGACTACTGGTTATGCTGAACATCTACATTGATCCAGGCATACAACCAAATGTTCATCACGTCCTGAGTCACTGTGTCTCTATGATGGGCCTCAGCCATAGGATAAAATACAGTGCTGTCAGTTTCCTCCTCCCCAGTGTTGCGCAGTACATTTCTGGCTCCCTCCCAACCACAGAGATATACAAAAATAGCACAACATAAAATACATTGCAATAACAAAGTAAAAGCATGAGAAGCATAATTAAATAGATGACGTGCCATGAAGCTTCTATAAGAAGAAAACCTCAATATAACGGCATGTCATCTACTAAGGTTTGCTGTTACATGGGTGGTTTGTCTAGTGGGCCATTGGTGAGACCCACAGACGCAACCGAATGCGTGTGCTTTCTTATGTAAAGCATATTGTTTCTTTGACTGTTTTCTTTCGTCTTAATGAAGATATTTGAGTTGAAACATTGTGTGGCTCTGTGTCTTGTTGCTAATATGTTTTGATTTATAAATAATGGTAGTACAAGCAACCATACCTCTCATTATTAATTTTTTCATGTTGTTATGTCTCTTTATATGGTCAAATAAAACCTCAGTTTTCATATTATAACGTTGTATAGATGTCAATCCTCTTCAATGTCTAATATTCTAACCACTTCTTGATTCGTCTTTTTCACTGTCCATGGTATTCGCAGTCCTTTTCTAGGATCTCATTTTGAATCTAGCAATTCTTTTTGCCACTGAATTATTAAGTATCCGTGTTTCACAGTCGTACATTGCTACTGAAAGTATGCTTGATTTGATTTAATATGATTTAACTTGGCTTTTCTAAATTGTGTCTTGCTGAAGATGTTTCAAATATAAATAACCAAAAGGTCTGAGGGTGTCTGACAAAGTGTTGGGTGCCGCAGTAACCGAACGAACAAATAGTAAAGCAAAATGAATTAAACAGGTTACTAAAAACACTTACCTTGCCTATGAATAAAATTATATAAAAAAGTATATATAAAAAAACATACAATAAAACTAAACATGACAATTATCCACGTATCGGCTCAAATGGAACCTTTTTCAAGAGACAAACAACAGTAAACACCACAATAATAAACAAAATAGATCACTTAGATTTCATCAAGCCACGTCTCCATGACGCAGGATGGTTTCGCGTTTATATCTATATTTTTATTCATAGGCAAGGTAAGTGTTTTTAGTAACCTGTTTAATTCATTTTGCTTTACTATTGAAGATGTTTCACTTGCGCTTATTTTTAATTCACTTTTGCAATTCTCCTCTGTATTTCTGCCGCACAATCCCGTGAGCTGTTTATTAGTGCACCAAAATAAACCAAATTAATGACACCTTCCAGTTAATGGTTACCAGTTATGACTTTTAGTCGGGTATTTACTCATTACAAATTTGTGGGCCTATTACTCGTGTAGTTTTCCATTGCTGTCTGGAAGAATTGCGTCAATTAATCAGCAGTAAGAGAAAATTAATTTTCACCCGCCATTTTGAACAACTTTTAGGACGTTACCCCAGCTAGTTGGAAATGAAGTATTAACATAGTGGAGCAGAAGAAAAGAAGCTTAGAGATTTAGTTAGGGAAACGCCCGTGTAGTGTCAGGCCCGAAAGGGGAGCAAATAATAGTAACACTGTTTAACTTCCACGCATGCTGTACAAGGCGATTAAGGAGGTTATGGGATGAAGTTGGCTGTCTCATTCCATATAGGGTCAGTGACCCAAAGCCATGCTGAAGTCGGATGTGTCAGACTGAAAGGCGCAGATATCGCAGCAATACTGTAAACCATGACACAACGCATTCCGTTCTCCGGACTACATCCTGCTGATCTGTAGGAGTTTTAGAACGAACGCAGAAGAAGAAGAAGTTAGGGAAATATAATAAGTTAATGGGTTTACGTATTTCAATAATTTGTTTCTTACCCAAGTTAAGTGGTTAGAGCAGTGTATTCCAACCTTTTTTTATTACGATGCCCAACCTAAGCCTTACTAAACGTCTGATGCCTCCCCTTTGTAATATATGCATATATTTTTTCAATTAAAAAAATTGAATTACTCCCTACAATGCTTTCGAATCCCCCCCCCCCCCCGGACAATCAAATCACCCCCATGTGAGGAGAGCTCCCCACTTTGGAAAACATTGGGTAAGAACGTTAGCTTGGTCGAGCTGTTGAACGACTAGCTCAGCCATTACAATTGAATCTACGTTGCAGAGGAGAAACAGTTTACTGTAGCTATCTGTAAGCCTCTTGGACAAAGTATTTTTGGTCATCGCGTATGATTAATATTTTTTCTGGTACAGGAGGGGGGGGGGGGGTTGCAACATTTAAAAAATATAATATTTGTTCGTACTTTGTATCTCCACTTATTTTTTTCTGAATTACCTATGCTTACAGCACATTTAGATCGACCTGGTTAGTCAGAACTAAATATCTTGGCGAACCGGATTTGGCCCGCAGGCCGTATTTCGCTAACCTCTGCTCTAATGCAATTTAGTGCTCATATCTAGTACACGTAACAAATGCAGTCCTTTTACATCCATTTGTCTAGTATTTTACACATCTAACCTGAGTTTTAGTTTATGTATTACGTATGTAGGAACTTAGAAGCCACCATCTGTTTCCCAGCTTAACTTGCAAGAACAACCCCCGATTACCTGGAGACATCAACGATCGTGGTTATTTAAAATATTAGCCAGTTTAAGCCGTAACAAGAATAACAATGCCGGCTATAATCTGCACACCTTTTTAATGTGACATTTTTCAAATGATATCGACAGCTGCTTATCTGGTCATACAATTATGAAAAGGCGACGACAAGCACATTCATGTGGTGTCGTTAAGTATTCTTGTTTCATCCTCTTTGCCAGATCTTGTCTTGAAAGAACAACTTAACACTGATATTGTCGACATGCAAATTGTATTATTAATCTATCTGTCCATTCGCTAAACCCTTTATTGCCTTTGAGCGTCAGGGGTAGAAGAGTTCTCTGGAGATGTGTGCTGAGTATATTGTGGGATTTGTCGTCTCTTCTATTTCGGTGGTCCATCGTTTTCGTGGTCGGCCTCTAGGTCTGCCTTCAATGTATCTCTGTAGCATATCTTGCTGTGGTATGCTGTCTTGTGGTAGTCTGCTAATGTGTGCAAACCATTTGATCTTTTGACTCTTAAATATTGCAAAATTTGGGCGGTGCTGGTTCTTTGTCCAATGTCTTCATTTCTCACTCCGTCTCTTAGCGATAGTCCTAGGATTATGCGTAAGCATGCCAAATCAGCTGTCACAAGTTTACATTTCTCTTGAGCTGTCGTTTTCCATGTTTGGCATTGGTATCACAGCGTTGGCATAATAATCGTTTTAAACAATTGTTCACTATTAATAACATTTGTAATGCTTGTGAATTGACTTTTATGCTTTAGTAAGTGTCTTCTTTCAATGTAACCTCTCTTTCTCCTTCTTGTCCGACAAAGCAACAATAACAGCCAAGAGGAATTTAGTTATCCTGAGAAAACTAACTGCAACCACATGGGGAGCTATTGGGAATATACGCCGTAGAGTGTACCAGCAAGGCATAAGACCAAACCTGGACTATGGTTCAGCTGCTTGGTGTCCTGCATCAAACACCACATTACAAGAACTAGATAAAGTACAAAACCAGGCGCTAAAGATAATGCTGGGAGCAATGAAAGCAACGCCCATAGTAGAGATGCAGAAAATTTGAAAAATACAATCACCAAAGCAGAGACACAAAGGTGTTAATACAAGCTGAAAACTTTAAGTGTATGTCAAGTCATCCAATGAAGGAAAGATTCCAAAATCTAGCAATGGGCCGACTGAAAAGAAGCAGCTATATCCACCAAGCTAAGCGACTCCATAGACAACTTACAGACCTACCTGAAGTTGACAGCCCCTCAAAGTCTGTACCCGAACAAACCCCGTGGAGTGAAAGGCATAGACTATCAATATACATTCAGACCCACGTGAAATGAATACTAAGCGAGGACGAACAGAACCGTGTGCAGCGAAGGACAGTTACCCTCAGTTTGCTGGACGAGGAATATCCACAAGACATATGGGTCTTATGTCACCCTATGTGCATTGATCCTGGGGAGGTATGGGTACCAACTCCTGTAGTCCCACTCGAAGGCAATTCCAGGAACAAAAATCCGGTGGCGGTGGATGCAGGAATCAGGGCACTCATTGACGTTAACACTGCAGAAATTGATCGAACAATTTACGTTGATGAGTGAATCGTTCGTCATCAACTCTGTGCTTGGGAATTCTGCATTGTCCGGTGAAAAAACTGTCCAACGATCTAGCGGTGCCTTCACTACAACCACGAGTATTATTATGGTGGAGATAAAGGCTGTGTGTGACAGGGCACTGTTATGGCCGATGTCACAGGAATATTCTCATGCATGTATACTTAGGGATTCAATGAATATATTCCGCAAAGTTGAACCAGGACTCGTAGGTCGCAAATACCTAATGTGTAATAACAAGAATTATTGCCTTTATATTCGTGCCAGAACATACGGGGGTTGAGGGCCGTGAGCGAGCCGATACACCGTCGAGTATGGCAACTGTTCAACATTTAAATCAATGGATCGATTTGACATAGTTATTGAGTTAAGGGACCTTAAACGCTCGAAAGATTTCCAAAAGTGTGAATCATGATCGTTCTTCAGTGTGAGATCGGTGTAGTGACCGAAACAGCATTGAAAATGAATCATAATAGATGTACGAAAAGATGAATAAAACCAGCATTAAAACTGGAACCGTCGGCTTCTATACTCTGATGGATTTACTGAGAAGAAAACCGGAGCACCTATGGACTTGTATGGTGTGATATGATGACAACCCGCAGTCTTAACTCATAATCATTCAAGATTCATAGTCAAATATCATTAAGTAACACTCGCCCGTGTGTTGCCGGCGCACGAAAGGGGAGCAAAGAATAGCAACACTGTTTACCTTCCATGCATGTCGTAAACTGCGACTAAGTAGGTTATGGGATGGAGTTGTCTAGCCCATCCCATATAGGGTCAGTGACCCAAAGCCATGCTGAAGTCGGATGTGTCGGGCTGAAAGGAACAGATATCGCAGCAATGCATGCTATAAACCATGAGACACCGCATTTCGTTCTCCGGACTACTTCCTGCTAATCTGCAGGAGTTTGAGAACGCAGAAGAAGAAGAAGAAGAATTTAGTAACACTAATTATGAAGAAATCATAATTAAATAGCCATTATTTACCATCTAAATATATAAAAGACTGAAAAGAATCGTTAAAGAAGGCAGTGGTTACTATTTTCACTGAATGCCTAAACTAGTTAAAGAGTTCTCTTACCTAGGAAGCATAATATCAGAATAAAGGGGGGGGGGACCAATGGAGTCGAACATAGATGCATCATAACATACCAGGTTCTAGCACACGTATCCCCTGTATTTAACATACCAGGTTCTAGCACACGTGTCCCCTGTATTTAACTATTTAACATACCAGGTTCTAGCACACGTGTCCCCTGTATTTAACATACCAGGTTCTAGCACACGTGTCCCCTGTATTTAACATACCAGGTTCTAGCACAAGTGTCCCCTGTATTTAACATACCAGGTTCTAGCACAAGTGTCCCCTGTATTTCACAGCAAAATGGGAACACGAGCTACGAAATAGCATTATACAAAAATGCTAAATTTAAGTACGGGACATCGAGTTCTCATGACATTAATGTGGTGGCCATTAAATCATTTCCATGATATTCATTCGACGACCATTAAGTCACGATTTTCTGATAACAGAACCCAAAACGCGCTTGAGAACAATCATATATATATATATAAGTTTCGGACTATTCAGAATTTTGGGAGCAATGCCCGTCAGTCCTACGGATGACATGTTGTGTTATCATTCTGTTTGTTTTGCTCTATCCGTAGTTGGTCGCGGTTTGTCTATTTTCACCTATGGATTAGACCGATACGGAGAGAAATAGTTACCATTCCACAGTTAGCAATCATGATTTGGAAAACCACCATCTAACAAATAATAATTAACAATATGAACTAATAATCATGATTTAACAATTACATTTTAAACAGTGTTAATTTAAAAATCATCAAATAAAATATTAAGAATTTAACAGTTATTTAACATTGATCATTTATTGTTGGTCACTTAATTATCACGCTTATTTAATTCCTGCGTTATTCCGATGCTATCATATGGATGTGAGAGCTGGAAAAGTTCTTTATCTTCAGAAAAGAAATGACTGAGTTTCGAGAACAAATGTCTTCGTAGGATAACTAACACCCATTGGAATGAATTCAAATCGAATGATAAAATCAGAGAAAAAACATATCAAAATTTCATCACAGATGTTATCAGAAAATGCTGTTGGTCCTACACGCAGACACCAACAGAATACACCACCAATCTCTTGAATGGATACCTACAGGCAAAAGAGTCAGGGATGGACCAAAATAAACACTCAGAAGAACAATACTTGAGAAAGTAAAACAATCAATATCTATACTATTCAAGAACTGCAGAGAATAGCTTTGAACAGACAGAATTGGAGAGATCTGACCTCTGCCCTATGCGCTAACTTCAGCGCAAAAGGAAAATGAATGTATGAATTTAACTATCACTATTTTGATGTCATCATGTTGCTTCTAACAGTTATTTTTCGCAGCACATTGCAGTTATATCGTATAACTTCACATGTATTCAGGTTTCGAAAGGGGAGTAAAGAATAGCCACTGTGTTACATGCAAAGCATATCGTAAGAGACGACGAATGAGGTTTTGGGGGTTGAATTAATTGTCCCATTCCACACGGATCAAAGTAAAATCGGATTTATTAGACCGAAAGGTGCAAATATCGCAGTTAAATTGGAAACAGTGACACAAAGTATTCCGTTTTACAAGCTAAATTCTGAAATCTACAAGAGTTTCAGAATAAACGCAGAAGAAAAAGATACATTTTCTTATATGTCGATCTATCTTTTCACCAAGAAAGCTGTATTCTCATCTAGAAGAATGTTTATGGCTAGTTAATTCCCTTTTATTTCCTATCCGATATATGTCTTTTAAATGCACATAATCCTTGTGTGGGCAGATTATGGCAAGCGGCTTGTAATTTTCATCCGTTAAATGTAAAATATGCTACAAAGAGTGATATTAACATATATTTTGCATTTCTGTAATCTCTGACACGAAAAGAAGCTGAATATGTTTCAGAAGTGGCGTCTCTGTAACATTTTGAACATCAGAACTAAAATATGGCCACAAGAGACAGATCTGAAGGTAAAGTTGTGGGGCAACTGTGAGGACCTCCTGCTGAGGACTGAATTCGTGGAGGCGGCCCAGCTTCCTGTATAGACTTATGAGCATAGGAAACACGCTGAAGAAGAAGAAGAACATCAGATCGCAGGACAAATTTTTAGCACATAAGTCTTGCAGCCCGTAAAGATACTAACCCTCTATTCTACTCTAAGACATAACCGTTTGAGATAACTTGGCCATTGTGAAAATAATGTCAAAGGATCGCATTCCTAATGAAATTATCTTAGGCAAGCTATCGTGTAGTAGACGGCACAGAAGCAGACAATGAACATATATAAGTGTGTCTGCGAAAAAGGTTTTAAACGATTTTATCTCTATTGTATATCGTCTATCCCCAGGTGGATGCTGGTCATATTATCCACAATTGCCGCTAAGCGTAGGGGTGGTGACTGGGATCTTTAATTGTCTATCCAACGCCAGATGTGCCGCATGGCTGCGTTTAATCTGTATTTTCTCAGTGTTGTCTTGATGTTATCTATCCATCTTGTTCTAGGTCTTCCTCTGGCCATTTATCCGGATCTTCTTATGTTATATGTTCTCATTGATTGTTGGTTATGGCTCATTCTCATAAGGTGTCTAACCCATGTTATTTGTTGTTTCTCAATATATGCTGTACATGGTCTTATACCGATTCTTCTCCTGATGTCATCATTTCTCATTGTGTCTAGTTTAGTCACTCTTGCAGCTTTTCTCAGACATTTCATCTCACATGTCGTAAGTTTCCTCTGCTGGGCTGTTGTCGGCGTCCATATCTGACATTGATAACAGAGTGTTAACATAAAAATGCTGTTTATCATCTGTCTTTTGACTACCATCTTCAACTTTGGATTGAATAATAATAATGATAGTTGATTTTGTGGTCAATCCACATTTCTTAGACCATTTGACTGATGACAGTACAACATGGAGTACATCATTTCGTCGAAGCTTCCAGTCATTTTGGTGGGGGGAGGGGTGTCCTGAGGGAGTAGTATGAAGACATGTGACGTAGACGAATGTGTGTGTGTGTGTGCGTGTGTGTGTGTAACTGATCACACGCAGCATTATTCATTTTGACTGAGGTAACTAATTTGTGCTTTTCATTTGACACTTCCTGCATAATTTGGGCATACTTTGTGCATGATTTGTATCGGCAGCCAATGTAAAGTCGGATCAGTCAGAATGGGTGATATTGTGTGTAGTCAGTTAGCAGGCCCTACCTGGATACGGATTTACTTATAAGCCACCTGGAGTTTGACTTATTTATCTTCATTAGTTAGCACTTGTCATGATAACACGACAAGCGCGCCCCTATGATAACAGAAGTCCGTATAGAATGGCAGCAGGTCTGATAACCAAATTTTCACTTTCGTTTCCACAATAATCGTGAAAGGTTAAAGTGAATGACCGTCTGCTGGCGTGGAAACAATAATGGTTGACGGCTTATGCGCTGAAAGAGGTCCTACAAGTAGACTAATTATGTGGGTCACGAAAACTTTGGCACTAAAATTACTCAGGTGGACACAAAGATTATTACAGGAGCAGGAATCATGCCTGGACAGTGGATACGGCTTCGGTAAAGAAGGGGCTGTAAAAATTCTGCTTTCTTAGTTTCTTGTGTGATTTTTAATGACCTTTGTTCCCACTGCCAAGACGAGACCAGGGTACAATCTTCCGACATAGATCTGGTCATTGCAAACTGAACTATTATATTTACACTATACTGAAATTTGATCACATGTTTGTCTGTGTACATATAGAGAAGAGAATCAGACAGTATAACATTTGCTTCAAAACTACCATATTCATGAAAGAAGTAAGCAGAAATGTGGTTCTTCCCAATTCACCTGATGGAAAAAACTGCGATGATACAAGCTTGAGAGATACTTCTTGAGACAGCATGGTTTCCTCGTCCGCGCTCAAACCCCTCTGGACAGCAGAATGTAGTCCAGAAAAAGGAATGCGCTGTGTCAGAGTTTACTGCTTGGCTGGGAATCTTTTCGCGTGTAGCAATCTTCCTCAGAAAAACTTTGGGTCACTGTAATAAACAAATGAGACAACGTATTTCACTCGCAATGCCGTTTATTCGCCATCTGTGACATGCATGGCAGTTCATAGTTTTGCTCCTTTATGTTCACATGTTGGGCCTTGTCAACGAGCGATGTCTATATATAGTAGTATTATAAAATTAGTCTATTACATTTGTTGGCAATTTTCAGACAATATTATTTATCTAACTGCTAAAGGTTTCTAGCGTCGCAACACTGGACCTCCGAGTTTATCCTTCTGTTCTCATAGGATGAGGTACTTCAACATAATCAAATTATTTTCTAAACAATCAAGAACTCAACAAATTTAAACATTACGCTCTTTGAGATCTGTGCGTGAAGTGAAAAGACTTGAGACTCAAAGCTGGTAAATTAAACAATCAATCTGTGATTATGTATGTGTCTGTCTGTCTTTCAGCATGTCCGTTTACCTCTTCGTCTATCTGTTTATCCGTCAGTCTTTCTAGCCATCTACTTATCTATCGAAAGTACATAGTATGATACACGAACACGGGTGTTTATAAAACAGCCAACTTCCTAAATGAAAATTGATATATTTGAGGAATTCTTGTTAGCGCTAAAGTAGAATGTGTCGGGCCAGTGGCGTAATTAAAGCGGCGAAACACAGTATTTACATTCTCTGGACTACAGCCTTTTGTAAATTGAGTAGTACTATGGCCCTGCTACAAGAGAGATCAGGAGGAAGTTTGAGAATAAACCCCCCCCCCCCCCCCAAATCCCCCCTCCCCCAAATAATTAAAAATTACTATTAATCATGTCTGTATTTATGTATTAAATGCCATCTCCTCATATTGAACAAGCTGACCTATAACCTCATGCTCACTCCTCTAATACACTGTAAAAACTCAAAAGTTCGTCTTGTCTTATTTAATCTATTTCTCAGCTTCTAATCAAATATTTTATTGACGTAACGTTTCCTATGTTTCATTACAAAAACCATAAATCACCCGTGACATAACATTCTTGCTCTGTTGTCACTAGTAATTTATTTATCAATAATTTAACCATTTATTTTCCATTTTTAATCGTAAATTTAGAGAATTGATCCCGTTCAGAGCAAACACATCCCAATGGAATCATAATTTGGAAGTAAGCAAATCTAGCGTCATCCAACCTGGATGTCACTTTATGCATTATTTCTGAGCAGGCAATCGTGAGCACACTTAGAACAGAGGAATACCTGCATGTGCTGTGAAACCGACTTAGGTAATCATGACGGGACCAAATGACATTGAAGTCACGCTAGTAAATGAAGCTTTCATTTAATCAGAACATCAAACGGGCTGTGTTAATGGCATTAAAGAAATAGGAGAGGGTTACATGGACATAGTGATGGGCAGAACGTGTGAGGATAATGACATCACAATAGGAGAGGGCTACATGGATACATCACTGTGATGAGCAAAACGTGTGAGGATAATGGCATCACAATAAGTGAGTGGGCGGAACGGGTACATTAGATGAGAGATATTATCTAAGATTTGTGCTAAATTATAACACAGCTGGGGATCGCGGTAGCTCAGTGCATGGTGTAATACATCTGGGGATCGCGGCAGCTCAGTGCATGGTGTAATGCATCTGGGGATCGCGGCAACTCAGTGCACGGTGTAATGCATCTGGGGATCAAGGTAGCTCAGTGCATGGTGTAATGCATTTGAGGATCAAGGTAGCTCAGTGCATGATGTAATGCATCTGGAGATCAAGGTAGCTCAGTGCATGGTGTAATGCATTTGAGGATCAAGGTAGCTCAGTGCATGATGTAATGCATCTGGGGATCAAGGTAGCTCAGTGCACGGTGTAATGCATTTGGGGATCAAGGTAGCTCAGTGCATGGAGTAATGCATCTGGGGATCGCGGCAACTCAGTGCATGGTGTAATGCATTTGGGGATCAAGGTAGCTCAGTGCATGATGTAATGCATCTGGGGATCAAGGTAGCTCAGTGCATGGTGTAATGCATCTGGGGATCAAGGTAGCTCAGTGCATGGTGTAATGCATCTGGGGATCGCGGCAACTCAGTGCATGGTGTAATGCATTTGGGGATCAAGGTAGCTCAGTGCATGGTGTAATGCATCTGGGGATCAAGGTAGCTCAGTGCATGGTGTAATGCATCTGGGGATCATGGTAGCTATATGTATGGTGTACTATAGCTGGGGATCGCGGCAATTCAGTGGATGGTGTTCTACAACTGGCGATGGTGGTAGCTCGTTGGTTTGTGTACGACAGTAGGGGATGGCGGCAGATCAGTGAATGATGTACTGGGTTCCCAGACCGATGATAGGGGGCTGCAAAATGGGCTCCAAGTTTCATGGGAATGTAAAGACTGCGAACATTATGCTAACCGCTTCATTCTTTGGTACGTAATTGGTTGATGAAAATATATGGGCTTAACACCATATTTTCCAAACGGCTCACAGGCGTAAAAACCAGAATTTAAAAAAAAATATTACAGCACTACAGTTTATTTGGAGAAAAAGGCGATACTTGGAAAATTGAATACATTTGACTAACTCCATTTAATATAACAATTTAATAACACCTAAAAGAAAGGATGGTGTCAATGAATGGATAAAAACATTTCCCTTCATAATGCCTTGTCGGCTACGATTATTTGTGTAGCTCTCTCGTCAGCTACATTTATTAGTGTGACACTCTTGTCAGCTACAGTTATTAGTGTGACACTCTTGTCAGCTACAGTTATTAATGTGACACTCTTGTCAGCTACAGCTATTAGTGTGACACTCTTATCAGCTACAGTTATTAGTGTGACACTCTTGTCAGCTACATTTATTAGTGTGACACTCTTGTCAGCTACAGTTATTAGTGTGACACTCTTGTCAGCTACAGTTATTAGTGTGACACTCTTGTCAGCTACAGTTATTATTGTGACACTCTTGTCAGCTACAGTTATTAGTGTGACACTCTTGTTAGCTACAGTTATTAGTGTGACACTTGTCAGCTACAGTTATTAGTGTGACACTCTTGTCAGCTACAGTTATTAGTGTGACACTGTTGTCAGCTACAGTTATTAGTGTGACACTCTTGTCAGCTACAGTTATTAGTGTGACACTCTTGTCAGCTACATTTATTAGTGTGAGACTCTTTTCAGCTACATTAATTAGTGTGATACTTGTGTCAGCTACAATATTAGTGTGGCAGTTGTCAGCTAAATTTATTTGCATGATTCCTCTTGCTAGATAAATATATTTGTGCGGCCCACTTCTCAGTTAAATATATTGATGTGACCTATTATCAGATATATTTATTTGTGTAGCCTATTATCAGATATATTTATTTGTGTAGCCTATTATCAGTATTATTTATTTGTGTTTAGTTGCAATGTGGCAGGAACATTTCATCATTCTGAACTCTAGCTCGCATCATGCAGCAAGCTTGCATCATGCAGCTGGTGCACCATTGTGATGCATTTACGTGGGCAACCATATTTGCCATAATCTTCCACAGACCCTCGCTACTTTCTTTGTCTAATGTTTTTTATTACGTTTTATTCTTGACATTTATCTTGAAGCTGTCTTTCAGCAAAGACTATATCAATTGTTTCACGTTATTTTGTGAAACCACATCCTTCATCCTGAATATGATTAGCAATCATTATTTTTTTAAAGTAAAAGTACAGTGGATTCCAGCCCTGGAAAATGTGGCCGAAATGAGGAGGCTGATAAATTGGCCAAACAGGTAGGAAGCACAGGACAGATTTAGGACAGTACCTCACTCACGTGATGAAATAAAGATGCTAAAAAGTTGATAGGTGAGAAAGAGAGTTATGTAGTGCTATATGACCCCTATACCAACATGTGGGTGCGAGTCTTGGACAATAAACAAATTGGAAAGTGGGAAATTAGAGGCAACAGAAATGTGGTTCTACGGAAGAATGCTGAGAATACCATGGACTCCCAGAAAAACTAATGTAGAGGTATTGAAAGAGTCAAATGCGAAACGGACCTTAATCAACAATATAAGAAAAAAGCAATTTTTTTTCTTTTGGCCACTTCATGAGATAGGCAGGTTTAGAGAACATAGTCACAACAGGCAAGTTGAAGGTAACAGCGGCAGAGGGCGACAACGTGAGAAAATATTAGACAGTTTGACAACCTGGCACGGCAAGGAAACAACAACGACTTTGATACATAATACTGTGAACAGAGAGCTGTGGAGAGCCATGACCGCCTACGCCAGCCGGCATGGCACATTAAAAAGTTGCTAAAAACCAAGCCATAGTGAAAAATGGATAAGAGAACATCCAGAAAATTACACGAGAGAGACGTACTTCTTACTGCCTCAAAAAGATCAAGTTAAATCTACCGACTTAGAACTAGCCATTACAGACTGAACTACCAAATGCAAAATATCAGGTAACACAAGTTAAGTCGTACCTTAAAGTGACAGAATACAACCACCACCCATTACACCACCGTAAAGATGAGTCAAAGGGAAAACGAATAAAGCGTGGCAGATCATGGATGGCAGAGGCTGAAGACACACTGCGAATAGTATGTGAATTGGAAGAAATAGGAAAGGGCAGTGAATGGGTGGAGGTAGACACTGAGAAGAAATCACTGACCAAAGTAATAATACAACTAGATAAAGCGTGTCGTTAATGGACGGCAGTCAGGGCTCAGGATACAGTGCAAGAACTCGCCCAACTACACTCGAAACCACAAGACATAAATATATATACAGATGGCCCTGTTAGCAGAAACACAAATAAAAGCGGTCGGGGTTTTGTTGCCTACAGAAATGGCGTGAAGTTGGTTGAGAAATCTTCAGCATATTCTACTGTCACATCGAGCATGAGGATGGAGATAGAGGGAGTTACAGCAGCTCTTAATTGGTAGATAACTGATACATCAACACACACGGTAATACTCACAGACTCTCAAAGCATGTTGCGCAAGATAGAAAAGTTCATGCTAAGAAAAGAATGGTGGGAATTATTTAACAACTCAGTTGTCCAGAGCATTACATGGATATATTGCCCTGGTCATGCTTGGGTCAGAGGAAACGAGAGAGCCGACTTACTGGTAGGCAATGCACGATAGACGGCACATTGCTAAGAAGAGATAAAGCAGATTTAATAAACGCAGTAATAAATTCATTTCAAGATGCAGATGATGTCAATGAGGTTGAGAACGTACACATACAGAGAATGTTAGAAATGGGAGTATTCAGAGGTGAGGGGAGGAAAAGCAAATTTTTTTGGGAAGTCCCGAAGATCACACAATCAACACCTGACCGGAACTATGAGTCTACATACACTGGGATGGTGGCTGGAGCGGAGGGCCGAGCACTTATGATAATGTCCCGCGTGATGTGAAGCCAGTTTCTAATCACGAATCAAAAATCAAGAATGCAAAATATGCTGAAACTTGTTCGGATAAACATGTGTCCATATCGAGAAGACATGCAGAAAGTTGAACATATGCTCTAGTATTGCCGTTTTCATGCAGAAGTACAGCAGATATGGACAACCAACTTAAAGGAAAAATTGTATGGCAACGAGGCAAGATTTCATGTATATGAGATGAAATGCTTGAGGAAATCTGCCGGGGTCACCAGGCTTGATAGATTGCGAAATGAATATATCAGGGAAAGAATATCTTGTACAGATTACATAGAGAGAGAACAGATCAAGTGGTTTGGCCACATTATGAGAATGCATCAAGAAAAGTTGTCCATACAAGCATATAACAAAATGAGGTCAGGGTACAAAGCCAGAGGAAGACAACGGAAAAGATGGATAGAAAACGTCAGGGGCATCCTGTACAGACACGGCCATAGCACAGCCGAGGCCACACATCTGGCGATAGAACGCAAGCTCGAGCTCCAATCACCCCTACGCTTAACGGCAAGAGTGGATCACAAACCACCTGGGGAAAGACAATAGACAAAAATAGACGAGGAAAGTCTTACAGACACCACCTTCATAAGGAAGATCAATGTGGTCGTATAAGCAAACGACGATGAAGAAGAAGAATATTCGATTTCTCTCCAGATCTCATAAATTCAATATTCGATTTCTCTCTAGATCTCATAAATTCAATATTCGATTTATCAGGAGATCTCATAAATTCAATATTCGATTTGTCTGGAGATCTTATATATTCAATATTCGATTTGTTATAATGTCTGTCCTACGTGAATGTTATGTAGTGTGCACAAAATAAATTGTTTTCACAATTATAGTGAAGATTTAACAATTATTTGACAAAGAATCGTTAACTGCTATTCTTTGAAATTTGAATTGGTATGAAGACTACTATTCCATTAACCAGATTAAACGTTTGCCTGTTCGCGTGATGTTAAGAACTCAGCCGTTAATTATTGATAGATTAGATCAAGAAATACCTTTTTTTGTGTGGATTGTTATGCCAGTTGTGTCCCATCTTGTGCTACTCACACTCAACCTACAATTCATAAAGAAAAAAAACATTGTTCCAATCTATAAACTTTTATTATTACTAAAACTCACTAAATTATCCCCCTAAAAAATAATAATTTCTGTGCGCCATTCGCCATGTTCGCCTACCTATCGTCGTAGTCTATTACCAATATCACATCCAAGCGTTAACAGTGTACATCACAGTCGCAAAAGAGATTCGCCGAGTGGGGGGGGAGATGAGAAGGGCTGGATCACCTAAATCAATTTCTAAACCAATTCTTGTAATCAATAAAAGGTAATTCTGCTAGTAAAACTGTATGAAAAAAAGTACTTACGTAAGAAACAGGTAATTAATTCTTACTGAACAACGACTAATACGAATGTCAAGATATACAAAAATAGGTAGGTGTGTTACCAAAATAAAACATAAAACAACCTAACAACGAGATACAGGGACAGACGTTGTTTCGACTATAAAGTCTTAATCGGGACAAACAAACGACCACAATAAAACAAATCTTACATGGAGACAAATAGGGTTATAACAAGGAGGAGATACGAACTAGTGTGTTAGTCACCGTACAGTAAGATTTCCTTACCAGTTTCCTACGTAAGTATTACCTTGTAATGTAGCCTTAAATGAGTTATTGGTGGATACATGTTACGGAGATGGGTATATTACTGTTAATTTAACCTGTTTCCCATTACGTGAAGCTAACCTGTTTCCTATTACTTGAAGCTATGTTCTCTTTTCCTTAAGGTAAGAGGAGCTAAATTATATACATACACTTTCCTGTTATTTAAAGCAGTGTTCCCAATCTATTTTATTTTACCATGCCACAGCAAAGTCTTTCTAAAATTCTAGGGTTCATATCACTATATTCCCAATATGCTCTTGCTCAAACTAAGTCATACATGTTTGACATGGCTGACAAACGACACCCACTGCATACCAATATTCATTAACTAAAGGACACATGAATCAAGCGAGGCATGTCATGAATGGTACAGGTCGAAAACACTTTTGGAGAGGTGACCACAGCATGGATCTTACCAACTGGAGAAGAATGGTGCTTGATTGATGTAACAACGCCTCACTTTCAGAACATATTGATAACCATCGTATGAAATACAGAGACTGGGATAACTGTAAAGCAAATTTCTAAATCTCTCAATATCTCTCATCGATCACTATGGGGATTACAATGTCATTGTGTTAACTGCTGAGTCTGAGCTTCGAAGCGAGAAGTATGGCTGGTGGTTTGCTGCTAGTGTGAGAGTCACTGTTGAACATAGTGGGGCATACCGGGGCATTACAGTATCGAGCATTCGGAACAAAGCAGAGGCAGTTTTCTTTAATATCAATAGATCTCTGGAACTTATTTACTAAGACATTTTTTTGTGTCTGACTCACAGCCCATGCATCGAAACATACCACCAGCACGACTGATGTCGATATGAATGTCTGACATCTATAGCTACTTCCAAGCTTCTTGGCTTCGTATGGATTTATTGTCCTGGACATACACTTGTTCATGTTAATGAAATAACAGACAGACTTGCATCCAATGCATCAATGATGGGGAGCTGATAATGGACAAGGAGGACATACTGAAACTGCTTCACGGGCGCCTTATATATGCGGTCACAGATATTGACGAAACATCAAGGCTGAAATTTAGAGAGTTTGATATTATATGTGGAAGTAATATAGATAGACGCATACGAGGTAGAATGAGGAGAGTATGTAGCCAGAGACATACAGAAATTGACATACATACCTTTCAACATTGGCTGATGGATACTAACCACCTATGGATCTCCCCGGGGTACAATGATATCGGTTGATAACTCTTATGTATAGGCCTTTCGATACTGAACAGATAGAGGTTAATAAGATGGTACAAAATACGGATTAAAGGATAACGGACATAATATAGAATAATGAGAAGTTAAAAATACCTGACAAAAATAACGGATAGGTATAGAGTAACGATGATACACAATTCAGATTCAGATAATGGACAGGGTTAGGGCATAAATACGTCTTCAATAAGAGTGAGAGGGTGTTTATCTTGAAAGAGATAATTATGTTTAAATTTTTGGTCTGTCTTTTCCTGATTTTTATTTTAATTTTTTTTTTTAGTAAAATAATGTAGTATTATACAACGATCATGCGTTATATTTTTCTAATCTTTGTGTTTGTGAATTTCTCGTGTAATTAGTAAAATGATTAGATTATTATATATACACAGATCCTAGGACAGATGACACGTATTTTCAAGAACTAAAATGTAAACATAGACACTAAAGCTGCATTATACAGGACTATTATTATTCCATCACTATGTTACCAGTGTCAAACCTGGACAATGACAGCACAAGACAAAAGAAAAATATTGACAGCAGAAATGACGTGTCGACGAAGAATACTCAGAGTGTCATTAAGAGATAGAATTAGAAACGATAACATCAGACAGATAACCAAAACAATACAAGTATTGGAACACATCAAAAGAAAACGGATCAAGTGGTTTTCACACGCTTCCAGACTACCGACAGATAACATGACATATAGACATAACGTTTATAGAACCAGAGGCAGACCATGTAAAAGATGGATCACAGAAATTAAAGAAGCCACAGGAACAAGCTTGCAAACAGCGCATAAGAAGGCCATCTCCAGAGAACTCTTCCACCCCATATGCCGCAAGGCAAACAAGGGCCACAGATAGACAGATAGATATACACGTGTTATTGTATTTGGTAACTTGCCGTCATTTATTCTATACAATGTGTTTCTGGTTTGTGTATGCTTAAGAAACAGACCTCTTCAACCTATATTCAAGTTTTATATTCACATTTACCTGTTTACTAAATAAAGACGCTTAGTGCATGCAAGTTTTATGTTTATTTAGATAATTGAAATGATAACTAAGAGTTTAACTTGAAACAAAAAGTCATCGTTATTTTTAACTGTAAAATTTACGGTAGTGACAAAATGAGGTGTACTTTTCAATAATTCCGTTTAATTACCACATTAAATGATTGCCTCTTATTCTAAAAAGTTTTTTTTATAAACTCTTCAACAGGCGCACGTGCGAATATTGTGCTCACAGGCGTGACGGGTTGCGAATTACTCCCTGAGGGGTCACGAAACCGTGCGTGATTCTGTTCATTCATGAATGACAACACTTACTGTATTTGAGAAAAGTGACGAGAGCTGTATGAGAAACAAATTAAATTGTAGTTTTTATTTAGTTTCATGATGTATTTACTTATTTATTCAATGGTGAACAGCTGAACATCATCATCATGTATCTTACCGGCTGGCGCAATATAACATAAATCTAACACTCTATCTTCAACACCTTGAATCAGGATCGATTTTCGTCCTTGTGTTGTCGTGGCCAGAAAGGGAGCAAAAAAATAGCAACACTATTCATCTTCCATGCGTGTCTTAAGAGGCGGCTAAGAAAGTTATGTGGTGGGGTCAGCAGCCCCATCCCATATAGGGTCACAGTTACCCAGAAGCCATGATGAAATCTGTTGTGCTAAGCCGAAAGACGCCGATAAGGTATAAAAACTGTAAACCATGATACAACTCATTCCATTCTCTAGACTACATCCTGTTAATTTTCAGGAGTTTGAGAACGGCTATTTTTGACATGCAACTCTGAATATATAAATAGCAACCAATCAAAAGCCCAAGATTAATGAAAAACGTAACAAACGGAGTCCTCTTTTATTCAGCTAGAAGGCCTGCAGTACTCTGTCTAGAGTCACACTGTATGCAACGCCTTATGAAGAACCTCCTACTCGGAGGAAGTATATATGTTGTTGAGATTAATTAAAAATACAGAAAAAATTATTGTAGGGGTCGCGAGTTCGAAATTCTGCTCGTTATGTCCTATCTTCTGTGTGTTTTTTTGTGTTTTTGTTTCTTTGAAGCTACGGAGTTCCGTGTACTATCAGCAGTCAGCTCTGCTTCGTGAACAGATGGATTACGTGTAGGGGAATCCGACTACAATGTAGCGATTATATAAACCGGTGTTATACTTAAGTCTAATTACAATGAAGTCTAGACGTTCTGGGCCCTTTTTGATATATTTTATAAAATATATTTTCACCATCACCAGTATTGTTTTCGTTGTTTTTATTAGTTAAACTGTAGCATCTCAAGATTTTCTTTTATAAATGTAAACTATTTTATTTCATGAATCAGTTTCAAATCGTCCGTGTGTTGACGGGGCCCGAAAGCGGAGTAAAGAATAGCAACACTGTTTACCTTTCAAGCATGTCGTAAAAGGCGACTAAGGAGGTTATGGGATGGAGTTGGCTGTCCCATCCTATATAGGGTCAGTGACCCAAAGCCATGCTGAAGTCGGATGTGTCAGACTGAAAGGCGCAGATATCCAGGCAATGCTGTAAACCATGACACAATGCATTTCGTTCTCCGGACTACATCCTGCTAATCTTCAGGAGTTTGAGAACGAACGCAGAAGAAGAAGAAGAAGAAGTTTCAAATAATCATTACAAAAGTCATTACTTGTGAGGTGGTTCTATTTCCAATAACAAGTATATTACTGGAAGCCTCAATCCAAGTTTACAAATTAACATCGATCTTTCTGTTTGCAGCACATTATCACAAGATCAGTTTACGGTTCTGCATCAAGCTGTATAAAACGTTTTCAGATTTGCTCGAGTAACGATCTGTCACAGCTCACGTGATTCAAGTAGGACTCAGGTCAGAACAAAGGAGATCTGCGTTTAAGTCTGGTGTGATTGAACCTCGTCCAGTGAGTAAGGATGTCTCATATTATGATCATTATCTCCATATTGCTATCTTACAATGACTTAATCCTTTTTTATTAAAGTGCTTCTTCTGATATTGTACGCCCCTTTCAACCACGGACTTTAACCAACCTTGTTATATCAGCCTACAATGATTAAAAACAGTGAAGATCGTGGCTCATTTAAATCCCGTCACCGCGACCTCCAGAGATATGTGACCTGTTTTCTTTTTAATCCTTCCTTTTTTGGGGGGAGATTTAAGTAAAATATAGCTATTGTGATCAGGTGTGTGTGTCATTTGACGTATTCTTTCCAGAACGTTGTCTTCCCAATGAACTCTCTGAACCCCCTTCTGTCTTGGGCGATGCGGCTTGCATTTTCCATCGATGTGGTCAGGTACGCCCCTTTAAACCGCGAACGTTAGTCCAATTTAGTTATATCAGAACTTTGAATAATTAAATTATCGTGGTTGCCGTAATCTATTCACTACGACCTCATTGTTAGTAAACGGATAGCATGTAAAACACTTTCAAATATTTAGCTTGCAAAATGGGAAACTATGGACGTCACAGAAATGGTTGGTTGTTATCAAAAATTGCCGGATTCTCCGGTGCAGTATTTACCAAGTCCTTGGTCCAGAATAGTCCTGAGTGCTTATCTCAGACCGCTTCACTCATCTTGGTTGATAGAACTATATCAATATTTTTTTATTGCGTAATTTATATCACCAGCCAATTAAAAACACGGAAACATTTGATATGCAATTATTGGCGGTGTCAGATCAGCCAACATGTCTATTCTGAGGACGGAATTTGTATACACAAGTCTCATATATTTTTGCATCAATTTTGTAATGTGACGTATTCTTTCCAGAATATTGTCTTCCCACTGAACCCTTTTCTGTCTTGGGCCATGCGGCTTGCATGTTACAACGACGTATTCATGTTATCTTTAATATCGTCAGTCCATCGACGTCGTGGTCTTTCCTTTCTCCTCCACCAAGGTGCTCTTTTCGCCATTATTTGTCTTTCTAACAGTTTTGTCTCTTTATATGACTAAACAGGTGTAGTATTATTTGTGCTATTATGTTTAGTAATCAACACTGACATATTTAATATGTTTATAATATCTGAATTTTTCTTTTATACCCTTCATGATATTCTAAGTATCTACCTGTAACATTTCATCTCAGAGGTGGTGATCTTCTGTGCAGTTGATTTACTTAGAATGTTTCACAGTCGTATGTTGCAACTGGAAAAATAAAAGTTCTTAACATTAGCAGTTTCGTTTCTATTATGCTGTTTTTCCATATGATTCTCAAACGTGTTATTTTACAATATGCCATTGCCAATCTCTTTCTTATCTCTGTCATGCAGTCTTTTGTACCCGTGATGTTTGCTCCTAAGTATTCCAATTCCTTAATATTTCCACCAATACTCGCTAAAAATGGTTGTGGACAGAATATCATTACAACGCATCCTTGAAGACCGACCAAATTCGTGACGTCGTATCATTATTGTATGTATCTAGATGACCATGCCCATGTAAGAACGATATGAACAAAATGACGACTGTCACAATAAGATTACAATGCTACGTGTGTTTACTATACAGGTAAGTAATACCTTTTTTGGTTACACTATTTATATAAAGAGTTCCACAAAGTTATATAAAGAAGGTAAAAAAACAGCAACAAATTCCCATCAGATCTCTATTGTAGCAAGATATTCCTACTAGATTTCCAGTAAGACGTAGTCCAGAGAACGGAAATGCGTTGTGTCGCTGTTTTATTTGCGTCAATTTTTAGACATCCAACTTTGGCGTTTTTTAAATCTATATAAATTTTGTTATTTCTTACTGAACTAATTACCTTCCTGCGACCTCCCAGAACGGGTATTATGTCCCTATCCAAATGTCAGCTTTTCTCGTAGTGCGCCATTTTAAAATGGGGGCTCCATTTTAATTCTCTGTGAGACAGAGAGGGGTGATATGGGTAACGATGAGAACCACTGATATAATCGGGTATGGAAAATTATTTTCATGTCAGTAACTTTAACGATAAAGCTGTTCACAATACTGCACACACACAATATTACCGTTGCAAGGTTGAATGTGCCATGGACAAGTAATATGAGTATATTAATCAAGGCGTCACCGTCGACGATATAGATGACCTAACTGCTAAACGCAAACAGACATTCATTCAGTACGTTTTATATTATTCTCTGGCAATTCATTCGATACTTTTTGTATAATTGAAGTCGCCCGCCAAAAATAACCAAGGCCGACCAATTAAACTTACGGTAATAATCACAACCGGCCTTCTAGGTCATCAGTCCACAGCGCGTGCGTGTCGTGATCAAGGTCAACCTATAAAATTCACTAGTAACATCAATTATTTACACGGATAGATACGCGAGCTTGATACTTATTTCAAATACAGGAATTGAGAGGTTCAAATCCAAATGCTAAAGTTGTGTACTGTAAATATTTTTACAATAATATATTCTTCTTCTTCTGCGGCGTTCGCTCTGAAATAACCACAACGAATATTTTGTGTGATTTCCGCCAGGGAGCGTGAAGTACGTTGTGCTGCAAGTTCCACATTAAAACTGTGATTATTTGCACCCCTGTTGGCCACTTGTGGTCAGGACGTCCGAGGTCCAGCACATCCATTTTCGTCATTCCTTTATTTCGGGTTTGGTCCCTAAAATAAAATATAAAACGCATGTATTTGTCAGACAAAATAGCCGATCTTGCAGGTCGACGAAAAACAGTACTGGTGATGGTTATGAGACAGTGTAAGGTTCAAAACTGCATTTCATGAACATTTAACGAGACATGAGTCCGTTTTAAAGATTATCTTCTTCTTCTTCTTCTTCATCATCTTCTTCTGCGTTCGTTCTCAAACTCCTGCAGATTAGCAGGATGCAGTCCGGAGAACGGAATGCGTTGTGTCATGGTTTACAGCACCGCTGCGATATCTGCGCCCTTCGGCCTGACACATCCGACTTCAGCATGGCTTTGGGTCACTGACCCTATATGGGATGGAACAGCCAACTCCATCCCATAACCTCCTTAGTCGCCCCTAACGATATGCATGGAAGGTAACCAGTGCTGCTATTCTTTGCTCTCCTTTCGGGCCCCGGCAACACACGGGCGATAGAAAGATTATCATACATGGAACAGTTGAGAAGGAAGGGTGGTAAATCTTGGCGTGATAACATCACGGAATGGTGTTGGCCTGATTTTTCTATACACGTCTATATGGCGAAAATATGGATGTGGGTGTGCTAATGGCTCCATTATAGTAACCCGACGACCATACGACGCTAACAGGTTACCGGATTGTTTTATTTTTTTTTACTATTGTTAAACATAACACTAAGTACAATGTCAGATAGACATAAAGCCAAACTAAGAATAAATATTCATTGCTATACATAGAGATACGTAAAAATTGTACAATCATAAAAAAACTATTATCAATAATAATAATAATAATAATAATAATAATAATAATAGTAATACTAATAATAGCAACAATAATAAAACTCACAACCCAGTAGGGTCGAGGGATGACTCACTGGAGACATCAGAATAAATGTTCATCTAAATACCTCTGTCTTCAGCCATTCGAACTAGCGTAGAAAAATCATACCTAGACCTTTCATTGATATTGTAAATCCAGGATTTTCTTTGCCCCTTTTTCACCTTCCACCCTCTATCGTTATTTGCAAAATAGTTTATAACACTAAATACACAGAAATAGAGAACGTTTCACTACAGCTGAAGATCAAAGAAACGCACAAAGAAGAAAGACAGATCACAAATAAGACAATTCATGTAAACGTGACTGGCTGCATTAGAAATAAAAGAGAGAAAAAAGTATATTTATTAAGACGGAACTATTGAAATGTTGGGCAAAATGTGACAGACCTATTTAATGATGAAAGAAATAAAACGAACACTGCAAAACAATGATCGTGATACCAATTAATAATCATATTGACAAGAGTCATAACAATGTTAAAGTAGTTTTTTTTAAATTAGGAAAATATAAATTTTTAGTTAAAACAAAGAAGACCATGGAACAAACAACTACAGAGGTAATGGGAAAGACCACATATTAATTTCAAATATAAACTACCGGTACTATATTAACATCTAGAGAAGATGGGAGACTCTGGAACACAATAAAGCAAAGGTAATAAGAGATAACATGGTGATAACAAGAACATATTAACTACCATATTAATATCTAAAGAAGATATTTAAGATCGACCGAAAAAAAACACCAATTGATCATATTTGAAAGGGGAAAAAATCATGCGCAACCTTCTTAAATACAATAACGGACAGAGAGTATATGGATTGATGGGGTACTATTGTCACAGTTCCTATGAAATTGTATTGTTGGTCATGACAACCATAGTCAAACGGACCTGCATTATCAGCTACATTATTGATAAAGTGTAGGAGTTGCAAAAATAAGGTGACGAAGTGGGATAATGAGAAGTTCTACGTTCTGCTTCTAGCCAGATATTTCAGAAATATTAGACAGACTCCATTTCCTGGTCTCCTCGTGCAATCTGGCAAGATGAAATAAGAATTAAAGTGTTATCAAGATTGATATAGTTACCTGACTATCTCTCACGGCTGGGATACACGGAATAAAAACATAATAAGGTTGGAGATAATATAACCTTTATCTGCATTTTAAAAAAAAAGAAGGTAGTGGAGGGGGGAAAGGTGAAATAGAAGGCAATACTGGAGACTAGTTTAATATTCTCTCCTTAACAATCCGTGAGGGTGAACGTCTCCGGAGACTGAGTTCCAGCCTAAACGGCGACATTACCTGAAAATGATTTTGTTCTTCTCGTCATTTGTTTGACCGAATGTTTGCGTTTATGAATCGTAATGTATAACGTAGTTCAAGTAGGGCCCAAACGATTGACAATAAGATACTGGGTGAAAATCCTAGTCTAGCACGCTATATGGGACGCACAGATCAATAGCGCTTCTGTCTCGTGCTGATGTTGTTAACAGATATTCTAGTTAATAAATGCTATGTTGCCCCGAATGAAAAATATACAATGCTAGTATATCCTGTTCAGGACGTACCGAAAAATTCAACATTTTTCTGCACATCATCCAAACATAGTAGGATTGCTCTGAATAAATATACCACTTAACTCTCACACATAGCGGGACTATCCTGAAAAAAAGAAAACACTTAACTCTCACACATAGCAGGGTTGCCATGAATAAACAGAACACTTAACTCTCACACATAGAAGGATTGCCCTGAATAAACAGAACACTTAACTCTCACATATAGCAGGATTGCCCTGAATAAACAGGACACTTAACTCTCACATATAGCAGGATTGCCCTAAATAAACAGGACACAACTCTCACACATAGCAGGATTGCCCTGAATAAACAGGACACTTAACTCTCACACATAGCAGGATTGCCCTGAATAAACAGAACACTTAATTCCTCTATTTGATTAGGAATAATTATCACCTGCTCAAGGGGTTCTCCAAACGTGCATACAATCTGTCATTCAGTCAGCCATCTTAGAATTCATCAACTCAGTGGCTCAGTCAGTTGTTGTTTATGGGTTCTTATAATCTTTCCAGGGAGGACACACTTCCTAACCTCTTTTATAGTTACTCCCATTTCATTTCTTCTCTGTACTTTACATTGTCTCTTTCAGCATCCTCTTCTTCGCTATGTAGTATATTTACGACTTCCTTCATTATCCCAACCCTGACTCTTTTCATCGTTTTGTGAACCACTATAACTGCTCAGCAATGAATAATCTCTTTCGTTGTCTCTGACCAATGCATGGCCTGGACAGTAGATCCTATGTGATTCTTTAGACATTCTTGAGAAGAGTGCCATATTCCTCCGATATTGTTATGCATTTTTATATCTTGAGCAACGTGTTCGAATTCTGCAAGATTTCCTCCGGAATAGAAAACTGCACAATCCATGACACTGCGTTATCTAATTCATGGCACTGCGTTCTCTAGTTCATGGCACTGCGTTCTCTAGTTCATGGCACTGCGTTCTCTAGTTCATGGCACTGTGTTCTCTAGTTCATGGCACTGCGTTCTCTAGTTCATGGCACTGCGTTCTCTAGTTCATGGCACTGCGTTCTCTAGTTCATGGCACTGCGTTCTCTAGTTCATGACACTGTGTTCTCTTGTTCATGGCACTGCGTTCTCTAGTTCATGACACTGTGTTCTCTTGTTCATGACACTGCGTTATCTAATTCATGGCACTGCGTTCTCTAGTTCATGGCACTGCGTTCTCTAGTTCATGGCACTGCGTTCTCTAGTTCATGGCACTGCGTTCTCTAGTTCATGACACTGCGTTCTCTAGTTCATGGCACTGCGTTCTCTAGTTCATGGCACTGCGTTCTCTAGTTCATGACACTGCGTTCTCTAGTTCATGGCACTGCGTTCTCTAGTTCATGACACTGTGTTCTCTAGTTCATGGCACTGCGTTCTCTAGTTCATGGCACTGCGTTCTCTAGTTCATGGCACTGCGTTCTCTAGTTCATGGCAGTGCGTTCTCTAGTTCATGACACTGCGTTCTCTAGTTCATGGCACTGCGTTCTCTAGTTCATGGCACTGCGTTCTCTAGTTCATGGCACTGCGTTCTCTAGTTCATGACACTGCGTTCTCTTGTTCATGGCACTGCGTTCTCTAGTTCATGGCACTGCGTTCTCTAGTTCATGGCACTGCGTTCTCTAGTTCATGACACTGTGTTCTCTAGTTCATGGCACTGCGTTTCTCAGTTCATAAAAACTTGCCCCATAACAAAAACGTTAAAGCGGCATAGATGATTGAGTTTATTGTACTCTGGTTGACACAAGTGTACTCTGTCCCTCTAAACGAGGCGGCACGTTGCCTACCTAAAGTTCCACTCATATCACATAACTCCGTAGCTCCAAGCAATAATGCACAGATATATCCTAAAAAATTTACCTTTTAAACAATTGATCGAACCCGCAACTTGTTCAGCTCAATGCGAAAATCAGGAAGATTCTCTTTAAATAACACAATAAAAGCAAGTAGTTTCTCTTTCGATTACCCATACATACAGGTAGACCATCTTTAAATTACTCAATAAGAGTAGGGAGGTCCTCTTTCAATCACACCATAAAGACATAATGATCCTCTTTCAATTACCCCATAAAGACATGGAGATCCCCTTTCAATTACCCCTTAAAGGCAGGGAGATTATCTTTCAGTTACCCCATTAAAAAGGGAAGAACCTCTTTCAATTATCCCATTAAAAAGGGAAGAACCTCTTTCAATTATCCCATTAAAAAGGGAAGAACCTCTTTCAATTATCCCATTTAAAAAAACTGACAAACTAAAATCTGAAACTGATAGTAAAATATCGTTTTGCATATGGAGTGACTCCATTGGTTTGTGTCATCAACATCTTGTGGCAGCGATAACAAAACTACTATCTCAATACTCAAAGGGCATCGTAAACAATCATAAATAGTGGGGGGGGGGGGGGGGGGTTGTAAGGCAGCAGGATACAAAGCAGCCCATACGCTACACCAATAATGATTTTTTTTTCTCAATTTTTGACACACTTCCCTGTTGTTGTTTTTTAAATCAAGGATTCAAAAAGTAACCCCCACCCCTCTCTCTCTCTCTTTCTCTCTCTCTCTCCCCCCACACATATTTGCTTATGTATGTCTAAAACAATTGAACCCACCCAACCCCTCTAAATAAAAAAAAATAACAGAAGAAGGAAGAGAGAACATGATTTCAGAACATGCACAAAATGTCTAATATTTGTACTCAGGGCCGTGCCGCGCTATGATGCAGAGAGGCTGCCGCTCCAGGTGGAACCAACCAAAATAATTTGTCGGCTGCGGGCATTTCGAAGAAAACCCCATTTAAGGGGAGCAGCATTTCAAAGATTTGCATCACACTGAGAAAATCCGCCGAACGGTCCTGTTTGTATTTAATAATATATGAATGAATAATATAATTCATATAAATTATATATATATATAACACAGCAGGGTTTGTAAAGTAGTATTGCACTGCTCTCGTGTAATCCCATGGTTTGCAGATAATAAAGATCCTAGAAGCACCTCCTTGTTGTGCACCATGGAAACAGAATGCTTCGAAGCTCGCGTGAAGCGACATGGCTAACGAATTCTCCGGACAGTGTAGACCAGGACCGAATGAGAATTGTTTGCAAAGGACAATTATTTTTCTTTAAATGTTCAACTTTTTGACATGAGTTGAGTTATACACAGAGATTATTCACATTTGAAACAATATCTTTTTTTGTGCTGTTAATTTGTTACTCCGGATACTGCTTGATTGCTGTATTTTCTTAGTAGCATCAACCGAAAAAGTAAAATTTCCAAAGTTTCGTATTTTCAATCACTTGTAGTAGAATTGTGTATCTTCAATATATTTTATTAGAATGCCCTCTAAATTTTAACTAATTTCATATTTTTAATCACATAGTTTCAGAATGAAATAAATGAGAATAAACGTCTTGCGAAAATGCTTTAAAATTGCCTGGATAAAGCTAAAATAAAATGTATTAGTATATAATTATATTATTTAATTATATAATTAAATATATAATTAATGCAATTTATATAATGCAACTAATATATAATATATAATTTATTAGTATATATTTAATATATGTATATAATTATTAGAATTCACAATCTACAGCCAAGTTTAAAAAAAAACCAACAGTGAAAATGCACATTAATTTTAGCTCATGGTCGTGTGGTTAGACCTTCGTTATCAGACCTTTGAGGTCACGGGTTCAATCCACGGTTGGGAAAAGATTTTTTCTTTGGGAGGAACAATCAAAATCCTTTCTGTACCTGTCGCGGCTTCTGCTATGGCAAAGCGGCTTTTATTTTCAGTTCACAGAAAGCCTCCCTGCACTCCTTCACAAGAAAACATGCAGCGACGAAAAGTTGATTTTTTTCTTCATATATTTTAAAACAATTTAATTAATTGATATATGAAATATGGCGTTGTTGACGTATATTTATCCGTGACCCCCCCCCCCCCCCATTTAACCCATTTAACGTATAATTATCAACCAGAGAACCAACCCCCCCCCCATTTAATATAATGTGTGGACGTCCCCTAAGTGCACTGCTAAATACTAAGTGATTTGAATGAGGGAGATTAGAAGAAAGCGTGAGATTGTGAGAAGAGTTGGACAATTTTCACGGTGTCATTAACATTCCATTATATAACATTTGTAATATTATCCGGTATCTTTGAATGTGTTTGTTATACAAAAAACATTGGGCGGCATGTATCATCAGCCATTAGATCACTTCAAAAGGGAGTCATTAAGTCGGATTTAAAGCGAGCATTATGACCTGGATCTCTAGGTGTTAACTTCCGCTCACCGACAATCGTTGTTGGACTTATCTCTCCCAGTGTTTTCAAACTTTATGTTGCCACCGGCCGGCACTTTATTTCCTAAAATTAAAGGGACCAACTTGGATGCTCAGGGTCAGAGGTTTTATAGGATGTATATAAGGATACACTGATGGTTTAACCGGCCACTGATAGGTAGTGAACCGGCACCGGACCATAAACCACCACTGTGAGAATCACTGATTCTATCACACCTTGTAAGTTTTTTTTTCTGAAAGCAAGAACACTTAAGTGGTTCAGTGTTTTGTAGTTAGTGCAATAATAAAACTCACAAACCATATTAGCACTACCGATTGAAAGAACATTAGGAATGTGTTATGTAGAAGCAAACCTTTATGAAATAAGATATAGTCGACCAGATTGACAAACCGTCACTTGTCTTGGAGGAAGCGATCTTTAGTTTGATAGTCGGCAGATCATCATAATGAGATTCATGGCATAGTTGCAACGATCTGCAGTATGTCCTTCAGCATGTAGTATAATTCTTTCGGTATAACTCTGTGTTGATTGATAACTCCGCCTGTAATTTCAATATGACGCTCGTTTCCTTCAATAGCACGTTTCAACACCACGATTCACTATCGAATCAGGCCTAACTTGCAACACCACAATTCACTCTCATGCGACTGCAACACCACGCTTCACTCCTGGGTTACGTCCAACACCACGTTTCACTCTTAGGCCAAGTGCAAAACCTTTCTTCACTCTCAGGCCAAGTGCAAAACCTTTCTTCACTCTCAGGCCAAGTGCAAAACCTTGCTTCACTCTCAGGCCAAGTGCAAAACCTTGCTTCACTCTCAGGCCAAGTACAACAACTTGCATCACTCTTAGGCCAAGTATAACAACTCGCTTCACTCTCATGCCAAGTATAACAACTCACTTCACTCTCAGGCCAAGTATAACAACTCACTTCACTCTCAGGCCAAGTGCAAAACCTTGCTTCACTCTCAGGCCAAGTGCAAAACCTTGCTTCACTCTCAGGCTAAGTTCAAAACCTTGCTTCACTCTCAGGCCTATTACAACAACTCACTTCACTCTCAGGCCAAGTGCAAAACCTTGCTTCACTCTCAGGCCAAGTGCAAAACATTGCTTCACTCTCAGGACAAGTGCAAAACCTTGCTTCACTCTCAGGCCTATTGCAACAACTCGCTTCACTCTCAGGCCAAGTACAACAACTCGCTTCACTCTTAGGGAAAGCGCAAAACCTACCTTCACTCTCAGTCCACGTACAACAGTATTCTTCACTCTCAGGTCACGTGCAACTCCATGCTTTATTCTCAGACTCTGCATTCTAGCGATAGAAACAGAGGGAACATAACCCATATTTTCCACCTGGTCTAACTCCTTGACTGTATTCACAATATCAGTACTATAATTAAACTACCACCAGTCACTATGGCCACACTGGCAATTCTGCCTAATCTATTACTTCATCAACACCAAATGTACATGTTCCCATATGAATGTAAGTCTCTTCGAGAAAGATTTCGTCATCGAATCAAGCCTTGGCGACGTAAATAATCCAACTTAATCTTTTGAAACATATTCAAAGAATCAGTAAGAAAACAGACACTTGTAATATCGTTACTGTTTCTGTATCTATGGGAAATTCAAGAATAATCATTGTATCTTTATTCTAAACATTATCAAGTCTATCAAACAGCGATTGGTAAGGATCAGAATAGTCAAGATATTTGACTATATAAGGGAGCCGCGTAGCGCAGCGGTTAGCGCACTGGCATCGCATATGAGTGGTCCTGGGTTCATTCCCCAACGGGTCCGAGGTCGACCCAGTCTTAAATGGGTACCGGATCAATCCGGGAAGTAAAGACTGCGAGGGAGAGGAGATGGCTACTGCCCTTATTTGCAGAGCCACTGAAATGTGAGATCGCTAACATCTCACACCCCTACGGCATTAATAATTGCTATAGGTTACTTTACTTTACTACTGAATAATACGTATCTTCCAGTAGCTTCCTTCACATGCGTCGAAAGTCAATGAAAAGTATGAAAAGTCCAGATGAGTGCTGCTATTTAACTGGTCAGAAGATACTTATTTAAAATACGATTCGTTATTATCACTAGACGTCTAGAGTGAAAATGAAGCAGGATTGAGAATGAATTTGACAGTTTATGTTTAGAAAACAATAGTACTTACGAAGAACACAGGCTTTTTTAAGTTTCACGTGATGACAACTGACAGACTATCACTAAGAGGATATGGGGTGTAAACACGAAAAAATACAAAGACCAATACTCATGATATTTTCAACGTTTCGAACCGTCAGGTCGTTATCAAGAACATAAACTATTGTATATATATATATATTTTTGGTTGCAAACAGTAAAATAGATCCTATTCTGAAAATCTTGCATACATGTAAAATGCATTCCAGAGAACGTAATGCGCTCTGTCAGAGAAATTCATCGAAATTTGAATAGCAATGATCTATACTGGATATGATTCAAAATTTAAATTAAGCAAACTGGATAAATGGATGCATAGTGTTCCTAACTAGTCTTGTGCAACTCTTAGGGCTGGCAGAAAGCCAAGACGTTAGCAGAGAGCCATGACGCTAAGATACTACCAAGTCGTGCATCTTGGTAACGGGTAATTCATATATCAGAAGGCAAGTACAATCTCTGATCGTCACAAACGGTCCTCACTTTTGCATCAAAGCGCACGTCGACATCTGTTGGCCTATACTGCCAGGTTGTCTGTACATATTACCCACACCTGTGAATCTTTCTTTACGAAACACGTTCAATCTATCGAGTGCAATGTCTACGGTGAAAGCACACAGCGCTGGAGGGCTGAGCATAGAGCAAGTGCTAGTATACCATGAGCAACAAACTACAGAAGCCATTTCAAGTTCAAGATCCTGCCTACCGTTTACCAAATCCATTTCAGGTTAAACATCCTGACTACCGTTTACTGAAGCCATTTCAAGTTCAACATTCTGCCTACCGTTTACCGAATCAATTTTCAAGTTCAACATTCTGCCTACCGTTTAACGAAGCCATTTCAAGTTCAACATCCAGCCTACCGTTTAAACGTTGAAAACTGTTACCCTGAAAAATATTAGATTTTAAAGTCTACCTGAAAACTGTATTATAAACCGTCACAGCACCCAGTTGATACACCACCCCTGCCGACAGATTGATGGGAGGACTGTCACACGCTAGGTACGCTCACCTCAATAGAGGCATTCCGAAATCTGGTGTACTGGACCAATATGCTCAAATATCGTAGCTTTGTTGCAAACAAACATTGTGGCTAATTCACACTCTCCGGTTGAAATTGCACAAAATTCCGTATTGAGTATCGGAGAGTGAATGTCAGGTGGAAGAAGCCGTATAAGCCGTGTTGATTATTGGAGAGTGAATGTCAGGTGGCAGAAGCCGTATAAGCCGTGTTGATTATTGGAGAGTGAATGTCAGGTGGCAGAAGCCGTATAAGCCGTGTTGATTATTGGAGAGTGAATATCAGGTGGCAGAAGCCGTATAAGCCGTGTTGATTATTGGAGAGTGAATGTGAGGTGGCAGCATTACTAATCTATGCTACCTTTTCATACCCCTGAAAAACATGGACGATTAGAGCACGCTATAGAAATATAATTCCTATACAAACTTGAAAATCTAATATATATATATATATATGTATATGTTAATTCAGCGACGAATAGGGCACGAATACAGTGCATAGGGCACTGTACTTTATCACCAGCTAATTCTTGTGTTAATTCAGCTGGTTTCTTCTGCAGCAAAGTTTCATACACGCTACTACGAAAAAATACTGTTGGAAGTAATAAATAGTGTATGCAAACAAACAAATAGACACTTAAATAAAGTCCAGTATCTTGGCTTCTATATCTTCGCATACTCCTATTGTATAACTAACACCTATTGGAGTGAATTCAAATCGAAAGATAAAATCAGAAAAGAGACACATTAAAATTTCACCACAAATGTTATGAGAAAACGCCGTTGGTCCTACATTGGGCATGTCCTACGCGCAGACATAAACAGAATACACCACCAATCTCTTGAATGGATTCCTACAGGCAAATGAGCCACGGGGTAGACCAAAAGAAACATTCAGAAGAACAATACTTAGAGAAAGCAAAACAATCAATATCCATACTATTCAAGAACTGCACAGAATAGCTTTGAACAGACATGAATTGGAGAGATCTGACCTCTGCCCTATGCGCTAACTTCAGCGCAAAAGGAAAATTAATGAATGAATCTTGACTTGTCAGCCATTTTTACAGCTGATGGTCGATGCTTCATTGAAATAAAGAATAGGATTGTAGAAGACAAAATAACATTTGTAAAAGTTAAAATATCCTGTCCTATGAAATGTAGTAAAAAATATGTATTTGAATTCGAGTGCTATGGTGTTATTCGAACCATTTTTATGGATGTGAATAATGGGCTGTTAATATGATTCTATGTGCCACGAAGGGTACTGTGGTTTTTGTTAGCAGAGTTATAAAAATAATGTGGGCTCTTTAAAAACTGACCTTCAGGTCCTCATAGACATTGGAGTAAATGGACAAATTATGGCAAAAGTTAATTGCGGAGAGTGCAGATGTATAGAGCATGAGATAAGAAATTCTGGATTATTTAGTAACAACGAAAAAGTTAGCATGAAATATAAGACAATCTTGATTATATAGTAACCACAAGACATCTCAAGGGGATACGTTGAGAGGAGTTGCTGAATGGATTATCATCATCACAAACCCCATGTCATGGAGATGCGGCTTGAGTACGCCATCAGCAGCTGATAAATTTCGTCTAGCCAAAACCACCCACATCCGAGCAAGACCACTATGTGCCCTACCACGACCGGGCTCAAGTCACGATCTGTGGACTGATAACCTAGAAGTCCGATTATGATTACTGCCGCAAGTTTAATTGATCGGCCGTGGCTATTTCATGTAGTTACCCGTCGTAAGAAGCGGTAAGGGCTGCTCAATTACATTTATAGTGAAAGTGGCACAACAGAACCCATGATGAAGTTGTATGAGTGAGGCCGAAAGATGCAGATATCACAGCAAAGCTATAAACCATGATACAATTCTTTGTTCTACGTACACAATCTTGCTAATCTGCATGTGTTTGAAAATGAACACAGAAGACAATCATAATGAATAGAATCAGCCACACACAAGTCGATACACTCACTGACACATAATGGTGTGCAAAGGGAACTCATTGCTCTAGGCGGACCCAGGGTTTGCAGATAACCAAGATCCCAAATGTACCTCCACGCGGTGCACCCTGGAAACAGAAATACAGCAGTTCGAGCTGATTCTGGCCAAATCATTTGGGGATCGTGTCCGAGAATGTGGGGGTAGCAGATGGAAAGAGATTTGACTGCACAAGAGACAGACAATATCTCCGACACCACCAGCATCACCACATATAGTGACACTGTCCACATACAGTGAAGCTAGTCAGTCCAGTCCGAACATTGGAGGGGCGACCAATGTAAAATGCACGTAAAGGTAGATGCATGGCGAGAGACAAATAGATTTCATACCGAGTACAATGAAACAATGAAAGGGCAGAACAGCGCTAGAGGGCAGCGCGAACTGCAAATAGAAAGTGAAAAGTCTCTAGGAAAGAGGAACTACAAGCTCCGTCAGCTCGAGACGAGCTTCTAGTTACCTGTGTTACTTACAGGCAGAGACACAGACCCATTCATTGGCGTTTGGTAAAGAAAGAAGACCTAATCTAACTCTAATGTCGAGCCTTCCTAAACCGAAAATATGCTCGCGAAGAGAAAGGGTTCTGTACCCGATGGGCTTTGGCAAGAAAGGGACAACGATGATAGTCCTGGCCCAACTCTACTGTCAAGGTTTCCTATACCGGAAGTACACTTGCAGAGAGAAAGGGTTCCGTACCCGATTGGCTCAGGCACAAAAGGGACAACGATTTAGCCCTGGCCCAACTCTACTGTCAGGTTTTCCTACACCGGAAATACACTTGAAGAGAGAAATGGTTCAGTACCTGATGGGCTCAGGCGCTATTGGGACAAGGACGATCAGCTCGAGTACGCCTTGCTCTCAAACGCGTGGTGTGAGACTCGAACTTGGACAAGGGGTACACGATGTCGGTGAATGACACCTCGGCTAAGAGGGCGAAAGAGCCAGGGCCCAACTCCTCTGTTGAGTTCTTCCCCTTAAGGAACCAGGCTCACGGATGAGAAACGGTTCAGTACCCAATGGGCACAGGCACAGCACGTCCAATTACACGAAACAAGTTCATAGACAGTGGAACACCTCGTGCGAGTCAGACGAGAGCAAAAATCGTCTGGGCGAAGAGTCGCCACTACGCGTGCATGGAGACAGATATAGAGTCTGTCACAGGCTAAGGGTAGCCCACCCGAATTGTCAAGGCATGCCGAAATCGGATGTGCTAGGCCTACAAGGCGCATAACGGTGGCACAACGTAATCACGCTCCCGGCGGAAATCGCACGGATATCCGTGATGGTTACAATGGAGCGAACGCAAAACATACAAACAAACTAACAAACTGACACATAATGGATAGAATCAGCCATACGCATGTGGATTAGCTGACTGATACATATGTATAGAATCAGCCACACACAAATCGATACGCTCACTGACACGTAATTGATAGAATCAGCAACACACATGTGGATTAGCTGACTGATACATAATGGATAGAATCAGCCATACAGATAAATGAATACGCCTACTAACACATATTAGATAGAATCAGCCACACAGAGATGCGTATGCTGACCTGACACATAATGGATAGAATCAGCCACACAGTTAGATACGCTCACAGAGACACGTAATGGAAACAATAAATTATACACATAATGGATAGTCACACATATAATGGATGCATGGATGCTTACATAAAACACAAAACCGATGATCTTTACAACACTCTTATGGCACAAATAAATAAAAAATAACAGGATAAAACTGTTCTTATCTATACCCTATAGCAGGGCTATTCAACTATATTTACTCGGGGGCCAAAATGTAGAAAATGGGGATCATCACGGGCCAGATTTATTAAAAAACACATTGAATGATTTTATACATTTAGTTTTTTTTATAACTTTATTTCCCTGTTTTATCAATGATCCGCGGGCCACTTACTAGGCATACGCGGGCTGCCAATTGAATAACCCTGCCCTATAGTCTGTGCACAATTGTAAAGCTGATATACCTTTTGTTTTACATAAGTAATATTGTTATACAGTTTTACAGCAGTCTCAGTATTATCCATTGCCATATAATGGTTACAATCACTAACATACATAATGGAAAACTAACACACATAATATATACACTTACACACATAATGTAAACAATAACTTACACACATAGTGTATACACTCAATCACACACACAACGGATACAATCAGCAACACATATAATGAATACAATCGCACATACACATCATGTATGCAATCACTCACACGGAATGGATATAACCATATACAGAATACATACAACCGCAACAATCACAGTTTTCTCGCTAGAAACACTCCGCGATGAATTCATTCCCAACACACAGACAAAATACAAATGATTGTTCAGCGCTCAATTCACGATCAGTGTTCAGACACGTGCAACTTGCGGGAAGAGACCAGGGTTCTCTATCTCTCTATAAAGTCAGCGTTTCATTAAGCACTTCTGCTATTGACACAAAAGTCTATGTAGGCTTCAGTGACAAGTGAGTTGGTTGAGTGTAATGTATTAAGATTGACTGAAGACACGACGCTATGCTGATGATAAAACTGTTTGTTTCTGATAAAGTGCCCTTGTTTCCTGCTTGAGTTCGATTTCAAAGAATAGCCCCCTACATCATAAAGTGCCCACATTGACTACATGTACACGTGACCATGATGTGTCACTTTTTCTGTTGAGAGGCAAAATGGTCAATTTTTTAAATTACCCATAATTATATCAACCATTTTAGACGCGTTCAAGTAAAGAATGCTGCTCATGTGAGACTGAAAATATTCATTAAAATTCAGGAACACTTCCTATTTCGAGAAATGTTCAAATGTATCAAAAAGAAGTTCGGAGTCGTCCAATCAAAGTTGCAGTTTGTTTATAGATAACATCATGCTCACTTGCACAGGCAAAACGCTTCGTTTCTTCTTTTTCTTCCCCTTGTTATTATTCTTTTGTTTCATTCATTTTATTTCTTTTTGTTCTTTGTCTTATTTTTGCTCTTCTTTTTCTCTTGTTAATGTTGTTTTTCTTCTTCTTCTACTTCTTCTTCTTATTATTATTATTATTATTATTATTATTATTATTATTATTATTATTATTATTATTATTATTATTATTATCCCATATACAGTAGTCCAGATAGTAGTTCAGACACAGTATCCCATATACAGTATCCTAGATACAGTAGTCCAGATACAGTATTCCAGATACATTTCACTTAGCAGGCCTCCTTACAGAGGAGATTATGTAATAATGTAGCCAACCTCTTATAACATCCATATCAGTTGGCAGCATTACTAATCGTTGCTTCCTTTTCTTATCCATATCAAACATGAAGATTCGAACATGCTATAGAAGGATAGTCTACTACAAATATGAAACTTCGTTGCAATGAATATATCTATCTATACCCATCCATCCATCCATCCATCCACCCACTCACCCATCCATCCATCCATCCATCCATCCATCCATCCATCCATCCATCCATCCATCCATCCATCCATCTATCTATCTATCTATCTATCTATCTATCTATCTATCTATCTATCTATCTATCTATCTATCTATCTATCTATCTATCTATCTATCTATCCATCCATCCATCCATCCACTCACCCCCATCCATCCATCCATCCATCCATCCATCCATCCATCCATCCATCCATCCATCCATCCATCCATCCATCCATCTATCTATCTATCTATCTATCTATCTATCTATCTATCTATCTATCTATCTATCTATCTATCTATCTATCTATCTATCTATCTATCTATCTATCTATTTATCTATCTATCTATCTATCTATCTATCTATCTACCACCTGCTAGCATTTCATATGGTAATGTATTGTACAACATTATTAATGTTGTGCAGTTATGGAAGATCTCGGTGGTGCATTTCCTTGTCTTCACAAAGCCGCGAAGTGGCCGGAATGTCATCCTTTACAGGTGCAATTTTCCTAGATACCTGAACATTATCACTTGAAGCTACGGAATTTCGTACCATGAGATGTACTCTCTACATACGAGCCGCTGCTCTGTTGAGAGGGTTGGAGCACGTATTAGGAAGCATGTTTAAAATGATCCCTTTGTCAGTTGTTACAAACCTACAAAAAAGTTGATGCTAAAGTTTTCTATTTGGCGTTGTTCGCATTTGGATTTTTGTTCTCATATAAAGTATTAAATTTTGAAATACAGAAGTTTAGTTTGGGTTTTGTCATGTGAATTATGTTTCCATGCAAATGTTTCTTTTAAACGAGCGATTGCTAGTTCCTCTTTGACTATTCTTATTGCCCGTATCGTGCGAGTGCAAATCAGAAATCAAGCGTCTGACTTAGTTCATGAGTTGCGTCACGGAACGGGAAGGAAATCTGCATCATCCAAAGGCTGGAGAGAGATTGCAGACGTTAAATACATGAATCTTTGCATGTCCTCTTTCATTGACTTTTTCCTTCAGTTGTTTCCGCTTTGAAAATCTCGATCACTTTCTGTTAACGGCAGGCATGGATGGGCGAGCGCAGGCTGAGGGCTATAATTTGGTCCGTCATTATTCGAGTTCCCTAAAACTGATTATTCACTGTGACCCGGACAACGGCTGGCACTTGAGCGTAGTTAATAGAGTAATTGAACGGATTACGGCATCTTTATTGTCTCTCAAACCGCAGCGGCATAAATCGTGTATCAACTTGATTGTCTTAAATACAATGTTTTTGTGGTTTTTTTATATAGTGAATTATAAGAACAAAATAAAATGCCAGTGAATTACAGCTTAGAAGTTACATGAGATGTTCCAAAATAACCTCTTTCCAACTTCGAATACTTCTTTTGTCAATGAAATAAGCTGTTTATTTCATCATTGACGTAACTATCTCTTGTGATTTTCAGAAAAAAAAATCTTATCTCTAACTTTTTTCCTTAAGTTCTATGAAATGGAAAGAGGTTTCACTAGAAAGGTAATTACAGATGCCAAATGTCCAGTATGTAATCCTGTATTTTGCTTCTCTCCCTTCCCACCGCCACAATAACATGTGTAATGGACAACTGATATCTCTGTTCAGAATACTCTAAACGATACTTGGTAATAGCTGGATTGTGCCTTCAATCTAAGGAACAACTTGAGATGTCATCATATGCCCCGCACGAAAGCACGTTAGCACGTTTGTAATTAACAACACTGCATTTTTGGAGAGCGTATGGGAGAGAGGGAAAAACTGAATGAGAGATGAAATAAAGAAGAGATGAGTAAAATAGGGAGAGGAAGGAAAGAATGAGAGATGAAAAAGGAGAGACGACAAAAAGTGAAAGATGAAAGAAAGAGACATGGAAAAAAAATATGATGACCAGAAGAATAATGAGAGATGAAGGAAAGAAGGAGAAGTGGAAGGAAGGATGAAATAATGAAAGAGATTTGAAAGAAAGGAGGAGAGATGAAAGAAAAAGGAGAGATGAAGGAACAATGGGAAGAAGAAAGAAGAAATGAAAGAAAGACGGATAGATGAAAGAAAGAATGAGAGATGAAAAAAAGAAGGAGAGGTGATGATAAAAAGGAGAGATGAAAGAGAGAAGATTAACAAAATAAGGAGATATTTAAAACAGAGCGATGATGAACGAAAGAAGGCAAGATGAACAAAGGAGTGGTAAAGGAAAGGAAAAGAAAAAAAGGAAAGATAGAAAGATGGTGGGATAAGATATGTGATGGAGACGATGTGAATATTACTGCAGGAAGATTAGCAGTGAACGAAGATTGTGTAACTTGTGTGAAGAGATGGGGTTGGGATATGTGAACGAAGATTGTGTAACTTGTGTGAAGAGAGGGGGTTGGGATATGTGAACGAAGATTGTGTAATTTGTGTGAAGAGAGTGGGGTTGGGATATGTGAACGAAGATTGTGTAACTTGTGTGAAGAGAGGGGGTTGGGATATGTGAACAAAGATCGTGTAACTTGTGTGACGAGAGGGTGTTGGGATATGTGAACGAAGATTGTTTAACTTGTGTGAAGAGAGGGAGTTGGGATATGTGAACGAAGATTGTGTAACTTGTGTGAAGAGAGGAGTTGGGATATGTGAACGAAGATTGTGTAACTTTTGTGAAGAGAGGGGGTTGGGATATGTGAACGAAGATTGTGTAACTAGTGTGAAGAGAGGGGGTTGGGATATGTGAACGAAGATTGTGTAACTTGTGTGACGAGAGGGTGTTGGGATATGTGAACGAAGATTGTGTAACTTGTGTGAAGAGAGGGGGTTGGGATATGTGAACGCAGTGTTTTATGTTATGAGCAGAGAGCGTCAGGGTATGTGAACTAAGTGTGTGAACAGAAATGGTTAGCGTATATCAACGAAGTGTTTTATAGTGTGAGCAGAGAGAGCAGATGGATGAGAAGCTATGTCATAGATTGTTACAGAACCCAGAAGATATGCTGACGTACCATGTATCAGACCGTAAGGCAAAGGTATCGCTCGCAGGCAAGCTGTAAACCATGACACAACATATTCAATTCTCTGGACTACATCGTGAGAGAACAAGCGCAGAGGAAGAAGAGCATTACAATCAATCAATCAATCAAATGCCATGCCGAATGGCGTAAGCGATCATGTTTCTCCACGACTCTCTGTCTCTTATGTTGTCAATAAGCTCGGTTGGTGAGTTTCTACCGTGCCACAATACTAATCCATCTAGTAACTTTTCTCTTTGTCGTCCCCTATCTCTTCTCCCTTTGATCTTTCCAGTGGTTATTAAGTGTTCAATCTGTGTTCTTCTCAGCACATGCCCTAGAAACCTTGACTGTCTGCCCCTAATGTTTGATATGATTGATCATTTTATGTCAACATCAATGAGAACTCTGCATTAGTTTTCTTTGCTGTCCATGGTATTTTCATCATTCTTCTCAGAAACCACATTTTTGTAGCTTCTAATTCGCTTTATTTTTTTTAAATTTACAGTCCATGTTTCACATTACAGATGCTTCACATTACACATCACATGCCAGAACATTACAGATAACCATACAAAAATATGAAAAACAAACAGAACACATTTTCCAAATCACATTTTGACGGTAGGACCACACGATAACTATTAAATTCACCAATAAGGTCTTGCTAAAATAAATGAAGAGCTTATATTAATATATATATATATATTTTTTTGGGTGGGGGGGGGAGAGGGAAGAGCCATGTGTGCATTCTTTTACCACTCCTTTTTTTCATATCGCCTTCTTTCCTTCATCATCTCTCTTTAATCTCTCCTTATTTTGTTAATCTTCTCTCTTTCATCCATCCTCTTTTATATCTAAGTTTTAGCACAGCCATAGCTTCACTAATATTGAATTGTAGGGCAGCCATGATGAGATAGAATTAATAAACATATCGGCATTTGAATTCGTACTTTCCCCGTGTAGTTATATCTCCATGTCCATTGGAAGTAAAGACATGGTGGCTATTGGGAAATAAAGCTTTCTCAGATGAGAGTCTTTGATTATTCCTTTGATTGTCATTAATTGTCGCACAAAATATAATCATATGGACCAATTAAGTAAGTAAAGTAACACATAGCATTAATTAATGCCGTAGGGGTGTGAGATGTTAGCGATCTCACATTTCAGTGGCTCTGCAAATGAGGGCGGTAGCCATCTCCTCTCCCTCGCAGTCTTTACTTCCCGGATTAATCCGGTAACCATTTTGAAAAACATTTTTGCCTCAGCTGAGGAATGAAGAGCTTATACTACTCATATGCGAAGCCAGTGCACTAACCACTGCGCTACACGGTACCTGATGAAAACTCGTGGACCAATTAAAATCACGGGAATGGTCAAATTAGTTATAAAATAAGGCTTGATTTCACATTATCCAGTAGGTCTTATAACACAGACAGTCGTAATATATTGCACATAGCATTGAATATAAATGTAATGTGTTATTAATGTCAGAACTAACATAAATTCATGATATTTTAAAACTAATATGCACGTTTTCATCAACATCATTTTATGACTGAAGATTCAAAAATTCAAATGGTCACGTCAAGATATCTCTGAAATCTGACGACTCATTTCTCACAAGTGATTGCTAAATTCTGAAACTGTTTGCATACTTTGACTGTCTGTTTCCGCCAAATAATGTCTAAAGATGTATTCAAATTTCCAAATGGCGTAACGGTCAAACGGAAATGGGCACACAGTCTGAAGATTAAGGTAAATAATGAACAGTTTTAAAATGCGCACAATTTATGTTAAATGTTCAGTGCAACATTACAAAAGCAAATTAAAGACAAACGACAATGCACTTCTTAATTGCAAATGTGTATATTTACTTCCAACTTCCAGCGTCTCGTGTTGTGTTCAGCTATAATATGTATTTGTCACACATTCAACCATTATTTAAGCCGGTTTTTTTGTTTGATTGGCTTGTTCAGAAAATAAGCTGTCTCGCTCTTTACTTTCTTGATTCTCCTTTACTTCTTAACTCTTCATAATCATCAAGTGCTGTCTCCGCAACGAAGGTTGGCTGCAATATGCCTCCAACATCCTCTCTCATGGTGCACACTGCCTTCTTGGTGCACTCTGCTAGACTCCATCATGTCCATATTGTGATGTTTCTTTCCCACTTCTTTTTAACTTCAATCATAAGTATTTCGCTTTCAAACTTCTAGGTTAACATTCGTTTAATATATATTTTTCTTTTCATTCCTTCAATATTTTATGTACTCCTGCTTCGTTCACTATATCTTTCTTTTACCCCTTCATCTCTATCTCTCTCTTTCTCTGTTTCTCTTTCTTTCTATCTCTTTCTTTTTGTATCTTCCGTTCACTTTCCCTAATTGCCGTTCTTTTTTCTCTCATTCTCTTTCTCTCCATTTCTGTTTCCCACTCTCTTTCTTTCATTCTTTTTCTGTTTCCCCTTCTCCAGCTTTTTCTCTCTATATTTTTGTCTTTTATTCTCTTTCCCTTATTTATTTTCTTTCTATATTTCTATATATTTATTCCTCTTTCTTTCTCCCCCTTCTTTCTGTCTCTGATTCAGTCATAAATCTCGTCTTTTAGAATCTTGTTCCTAGACTTTTTAGTTTCTCTATTTGTAGTATATAAGAGCATCATCTGGTACTAGTGTGTTACGATATAGTAGTAGTTAGCCAGACCATCGTATGCCAAAAATACTTCTCTATGGTGAGCTAGAGAAGAGTATACGATCTCAAGATGGCCAAAGGAAGCGCTACAAGGACTCGTTAAAGAACTCACTGAAAGTCTTTGAAATAGACCACGATACATGGGAAGAACTTGCACAAAATAGATTTACATGGCTTTCTAAAATAAAAAAGAATGCATCATCTTGTGAGAAGAAGAGAAATGCAGCAGCTCAACAGCGGAGAGCAGCTAGAAAGTCACGTATAGACCAAGATCTGTCTACAGTCGTCATTCCATGTCCGAACTGTCCAAGGACATTTACAGCTCGAATAGGGCTCTTTAGCCATCTACGAACTCATAATCAAGGACATAACTAAAATTGAATTTTCAAAAGTGGATGTAACAAATGGTCATCATCACTTGTGATGGACGAACAACACAGTAGTTAGCGTACTACAGGTTGAGTAAAATATATTTCGAGGGCCAAATCTGGCCTCCCAGCCATTTTTACTGGGCCGTCAGACCTATTTAAAAATACTGTATGCATGAGTCTCTGTGCTCACAAAATATCAAATTACCATCTTGAGTTCTCAATCGGTAACATCCAACGGGTGCTAAACAGTTATACGGAGGGAAGGATTACTTTAAACTTTGGTGTCGTGAGTCGTACGGATACATTTTTCGACAATAGTTTTGATGTTTAACATGGGTGGCGACAAAAGATTTCACTTCAAACGCAGTAAAGGTTTCTACAAGCTTTTTTTTTTTTTGGGCGCTACAAAATGTACATCTTTTTATGAAACTGCATTAGAACAATACAGTAACTTAATATTTATAAATATATATCTACAATGTTAAACAGAGTTTTACTGCATTCTCTCATTTATCTACAATGTTAAACAGAGTTTTACTGTATTCTTTCATTTATCTTAAATGTTAAAAATAGTTTTACTGCATTCTCTCATTCGTTCAATTTGTTCCAATGTTACAGAAACGTTAATGTGTTGTGTCATTTTCCTGTTTACTACCTCGTTTCTATTTATTCTGAACGTTAGCTAGTTAGTTAGTTTGTTCCTTTCGTGCCGCAGTCGGTTTTGAGAAGTTGTGATTCTCCATGCGCTGCGGCCCGCTTCCTGCAGTTTTCGTTCTTGCATGATCTTGCAGCCTATTATTTCCCCTAATTTAAGTATGGTGTTTTTTATGGGTGCTTTAGGCCTTCCTCGTTTTCTTTTACCCATTATTCTCAACGTGCCGACTTTATATTATTGCTGCATCAATTTCATGTTTATTTCTCTCTAAATTGTTTGATCGAAACGTCGTTTTTCTTTTTCCAGCATCATCTAAATAAAATATATTTGATTCATTTTATAATTTAACAAAACTAGTCATGTACTTGTAACAATAGAAATGATATCAATATCGTACAATTCTAATTGACACAAATCGAACTGTAGTTAAAGACACTGTCATCGAATGTGTCTATTCAGTGTCAAGCTTCTACTCTGGAATGCTATTTCATAGCATTGAGATGAAAGTAAACAGTAGTATATGCTGTGAGATTATTTAAAAAGTATATCTATCTATTATATTTTCTCTACTTTTGCTGTAAGGAGTCACAGGATTGAATGACGAACGTTTTCGGCTATCGCACGTTTGATCTCTTGGTATGAAGAAAATTTCTGACGTCTCAGAATGTTGGTAACTCCTTCAATCCACCTTCTTCATAGCCTTCCTCTCTATCTTACTATTTCAATTTTCATATTTTATGCTATTGTCGCTAGAATATAAGGGTTCATTCTCAAAATGTGGCAGAGCCATTTCAGTCTCTGTTATTTCAATACATTAGACCGCAGATGTTGTTCCAACAGTTCGTGTAATCTCTTCATTTCTCACACAATCTCTTCTTGTTCTGTTTGATGCATTTGCTAGACATCTCTTTTCACTCGTAGTAAGCTTTCTCTCATGTTATTTTGTTAGTGTCCATGTCTAATATTAATAACATAATGTTGGTATGAAGATTGAATTTATGATTTGCCTTCGGTTTCCATCGGGATAGATTTGTGTTTCAAATTTGATGTAAGTTCATAATTTATTGTAGTTGGTTTTTAAATAAAATTCATGTTTCTATCTCTCGTTTCATTCTTCCGTTGTCTGTAAAAAAACTCTCCCAAAACAGTTAAACTCCTACATTTTTTTCAGTAATTAATAATTTATCTTAATATTGATTGTATTGCCTATAGACTTTAACTCTGGTTTTGTTTCTGTATTGGTCTTCAGGGTATGAACATGTCAACTTTCGTTGAGGAGGTCTATGTGATCTTGAAGCTCTTCACTTTAACTGTGGAGTAAACACAGATCGTCAGCAAAGAGTAATTTAGTTAGGTCATTCGGATGATAAGCATCTGGTGGTATTTTTACTGTTTTTATATTATCCATAAAAATAATAAACAATAATTGGGATAAGTAGGGTTGGTACTGATTAAAATTGTTTGTTCGATAAATCGGAAAAGAATTTAATCGATTATCGTCGATTAATTATAATGCATATATAGATCCAACTATTTATTTCTGATCTGCAATAATCCATGACTTAACTACACAGTTTACACAAAAGTTTTGTAAATACAAACTATAGAACTGACACGTGATTTAAAAAAACCGTACAGAGTTGGTTTAATTATAAAAATTATAGAGTATACTGACTGTCAGTCACTTTATTGCAAGCATCACTTTAGCCAGTCATGCAGACAAACCAGAGCGTTTACATTTTCTGGAAGCAGACATGATCGCATTTTATTGGCGATGTACCCTGAAAAACTGAACAGTTTTTCGCACGGAACAGATGTTGTCAGTACACAAAGAATTGTTTCCACAAAACTGCTTAGAACAGGAAAACGATGATTATTAAGTTTCCACCACATGAGAAGATCCTCTGTTTCTGGAATGGGAGTTTCTTTTTGGTACCGCGTCAACTCGGCCTATGCACCATGTACTGCATCTGATTCGTCAGCTGACGAATGCGATTCAGAGTCGCTCATCAACAGAGTAAGTTTTTGTTTCTTCGGCACAAGTGCTTTTGTCTCATTGCCTTTTTATTCGGAGCCTGTTAGACATCCTGCTGGGTGTCTTTTATCGTAGAATTCCCGGAATGCATTGGACAATGCTGTCCACACATTGCTATGTTCATGTTGCTATGTTCATGTTGCTATTTTCATGTTGCTTTGTTCATGTTGCTATGCTCATGTTGCTATTTTTATGTTGCTATGTTCATGTTGCTATGTTCATGTTGCTATGTTCATGTTGCTTTATTCATGTTGTAATGTTCATGTTGCTATGTTCATGTTGATATGTTCATGTTGCTATGTTCATGTTGCTATGTTCATGTTGCTATGTTCATGTTGCTATGTTAATGTTGCTATGTTCATGTTGCTTTATTCATGTTGTAATGTTCATGTTGCTATGTTCATGTTGCTATGTTCATGTTGCTATGTTCATGTTGCTTTATTCATGTTGTAATGTTCATATTGCTATGTTCATGTTGATATGTTCATGTTGCTATGTTCATGTTGATATGTTCATGTTGCTATGTTCATGTTGATATGTTCATGTTGCTATGTTCATGTTGCTTTATTCATGTTGTAATGTTCATGTTGCTATGTTCATGTTGATATGTTCATGTTGCTATGCTCATGTTGCTATTTTTATGTTGCTATGTTCATGTTGCTATGTTCATGTTACTTTGTTCATGTTGCTATGCTCATGTTGCTATTTTTATGTTGCTATGTTCATGTTGCTATTTTTATGTTGTAATGTTCATGTTGCTATTTTCATGTTACTTTGTTCATGTTGCTATGCTCATGTTGCTATTTTTATGTTGCTATGTTCATGTTGCTATGTTCTTGTTGCTATGTTCATGTTGTTTTATTCATGTTGTAATGTTCATGTTGCTATGTTCATGTTGATATGTTCATGTTGCTATGTTCATGTTGCTATGTTCATGTTGCTATGTTCATGTTGCTATGTTAATGTTGCTATGTTCATGTTGCTTTATTCATGTTGTAATGTTCATGTTGCTATGTTCATGTTGATATGTTCATGTTGCTATGTTCATGTTGATATGTTCATGTTGCTATGTTCATGTTGATATGTTCATGTTGCTATGTTCATGTTGCTATGTTCATGTTGCTATGTTAATGTTGCTATGTTCATGTTGCTTTATTCATGTTGTAATGTTCATGTTGCTATGTTCATGTTGCTATGTTCATGTTGCTATGTTCATGTTGCTATGTTCATGTTGCTATGTTCATGTTGCTATGTTCATGTTGCTATTTCCATGTTGCTATGTTCACGTTGCTATGTTCACGTTGTTGTGTTCATGTTGTTATGTTCATGTTGCTATGTTCATGTTGCTATGTTCATGTTGCTATGTTCATGCTGCTTTATTCATGTTGTAATGTTCATGCTGTTATGCTCATGTTGCTATGTTTATGTTGCTATGTTCATGTTGCTATATTCAAGTTGTAATTTTGATGCTGGTATGCTCAGGTTGCTATGTTCATGTTGCTATATTATTGTTACAATGTTCATGTTGCTTTATTCATGTTGCTTTATTCATGTTGTAATGTTCATGTTGCTATGTTCATGTTGCTATATTCATGTTACAATGTTCATGTTGTTATGTTCATGTTACTATGTTCATGGTGTTATGTTCACGTTTGTATGTTAATTTTGGTATGTTTTATATGCAATGTTCATGCTACTATGTTCATGTTGTAGTGATTACGTTATGTTCATGTCGCTGTGTTTGTGCTATGTTCGTGCTGCTACGTTCATATTGTTACGTTCATGTTTGCTATGTTCATGTTGACGCGTTCTTGCTGCAATATTAATTTTGTTATGTTCATGTTTCTAAGTTCATATTGCTATGTTCCTATTACTATGTTCCTGTTGCTATGTTCCAATTGCTATGTTCATACTGTTAAGTTCACGTTACAACGTTCGTTTTGATATGTTTACGTTGCTGTGTTCATGGTGCTATGTTCATGTTGCTATGTTCATGTTGCTATGTTCACGTTGCTATGTTCACGTTGCTATGTTCACGTTGCTATGGGCATACTTAATTTCTACCCAATTTTGATTCTTATTATTACACTATCACATTTGTTACTGGTGAGAAAAAGGAGATAATAGATCTAACAATACGACTATCAATCATGAAATTAACCAATAAATGAGCTACAAAACATAAACTACCAATGTAGCAACGAATAATAAAACTGCCAACAAAACTCTACCAACAATGACACTACCAACAATTAATCTACTAGCAATAGAGTTAAACAACCATACATAAAACTATCAACAATTAATCTACAACAAAATTTAAAAAAATACCAGAAATAATCTATCAGCAGCAACACTACCAACATTTTAACAACCAATAATAAAACTAACAACACCCTAATAACAATAAAACTGCCCTAATCTACAAGCAATAGAACTACCCAAAAACTACTCTACCAGCAATAAAACTACACAAAAACTAATCTACCAGCAAGAAAATCAACAATAACAATGTTATCAACAAGAAACCTACCGATAATAAATATGAACAGTTAATATCCTAACATAAAACTTACCAAACATAAAACAATAACGAACAGTAAATCTATCACCATTAACCCACATCATAACTTACTATTGATTCATCTATTCCACTTCACCTCCAAGCCCATCTCAAACTGCTAATATGAGAATAACAGGCAGCATAATATAATGAATATGGAACTACATTCATTCTACTCAAACTTGTATTGAACTCAACCGGTTATATTCAGACAAACAATATACTTGCAAGTGTTATTGGCATCTCATGTATCAGTCGTGTTATTATCTGATGGCTTTTATTTTAGGTCGGCCTCAATATCAAACAAGGCTCAATTTTCCTTAGTTGTTAAAATTGTCTTTGACTTAAATCAACGAATACGAGAAAGAATGGCAGATTAAGGAGAGGTAAATAGATACCGGATCACTCGAGCTAGATATAGCTTGATAGCTTTTCATCAGAGCGTAGTGATCAGTATGGATTGAGAAATGCGGTCGTTTGTTCTGATTTGTAACATCAAGTTATAGGATTCTAGACCATGATGTCACGTGATATTGGCGCCTGAATTGCAGAAAATGCTGCTAGAGAGATGATACGTCGTCAGTTCATTATCCTAAGCAAATTGTATTAAGTCATCTTTGAAACGGGAGTGTGCACGATCTTAAGCCCAAGTGGAACATGCGGCATTGAATTCGTAGCAGGGTTGCCATATAGCATGAACTATTTATAGTCAAATTTGTTTTAAAATGGTCAAGAATTAGGTAAACTCATAAATTGTGTACACACACTACTAAAAGCATAATAAGACTATTTTGAATTCAGTAAAATGCATTTAAACTCTCGAATTTAGAGATGTGCAATCATTTATTTTGGTCGGATGGCTGATAATTTCTCTTCTAGTGTGGAGCCAGTAATTTTAATTTTAATTTGGTCTCTTGGAACACACTCATAAATTCCGTCCATAAATTACTTCACAATGTTTTTTTACCAATTTTGACCCCTCCACCTCCCTTGTCAACAAAGTGTCAAGAATTAACGAACTCTACCCCCACCCCTGCACTTTTTGTGTCACAATGTTTAACCCTTCATCCCGTACAAAAAAGTGCATTTTTTTGTTTCAGATTTTTCCCATTAAAATGTCAAATTGACACAATTTAATTGGCATATAAAAAATATGTTGTTGACATTAATTTTTGTCAACCTCCCATTCCTCTCACTTGTCAAAAACTGTCAAACTCCTTCAACCCCCCTCTCCCATCTAGCCTCATTCTCGAATTGATGAAGTAATTTATAAACAGATTGATATAATGACTTTAAAAAAAAAAAAATTCAAATTTGGAGCTAGCGAACGTTCCACTTATAGATTTGCCTGGAGTTTGAAAGCATAGATGTATCTTGTAGGTCTACTTTTAGTAGGCTGGAGTTTACAAGCCTAGTGTATCTTGTACTTTTAGATCTGCTTGGAATTTGGAAGTCTAGAGCATCGTACACTCTTAGATCTGCCTTGAGTTTGGAAGTCTAGTGCATCGTGTGTGTATATATATATATATATATATATATATATATATATATATATATATATATATATATATATATATATATATATATATCTATCTTTCTGTATGTGTTAGAGGACGTTGTGTAGCCATTTGAATTTCCCAATACAACACTGAGACAGGATTAGTAAACCCGTCAGTGAGAACACAATAGTTTGTAGTAAAATGGAGAATTTTCTGAAGACGACTACTAGTAATATTAAAAAACAAAAGAAACAAGACTTGATAGATGAAATTAAAAGAAGAAACATCAAAGTACTATGACTAACAGATACGAGGATTAAAAACAGGGGCTGTAAGAAACTAAATGAAAACTTCACGTTCTCATACAGTGGAATTGACCGAGTTTCAAGAGCAAAGCTCGGGGTGGACGTTTTCGTAGACCCGATATTCGTTAATACCATAGTTCAAGATACACATCAGAATGAACGATCAATGTCGGTAACGATTACAATAGACAACGTAAGCATAACATTTATACAAGTCTATGCCCCATGTAACACAACACACAACGAAAGCGAAAGAGCGAAATGTTTTGAAGATGTAAAATGAGTAATAAATAAAAGCAACAATGAAGATGCCCTACATATTTTGGGAGACTCAATGCACATCTTGACACAAACAGAGAAGGAATAAAGGAATATACAGGACTGTTCTGAGACACAAGAAATAATATAACGACAACGGTTATAACCTAAAAGATACATGCATGCAGCACAACCTCTGTATAATGGACACCTTTTAACATAGACAGTCAAAAGTGTTAAGTGTACACACGGTATAAATGTAACAGCTTGGAATGCAAGAGACATATAGATTCTTTGTAATCTCTAAAAGAAACAATAGACGAAAATTGGCAGATGTACGAGTAATACCTAACATGTATGCAAACACTGATCATAAGGCAGTAATAATCTCGGCGAAGAGTCACTACACACCCGCGTGTCCGGCGACAGATAGGTAGGCTGTCACGGACTAGGGAAGCCTACTACCCGAATTAAAAGCATGAAAAAAATGGATGTGCTGGACCTCGGACGTCCAGACCACAGAGTGGCCAACCAAGGTGCAAATGACACAGTTTTACTGTGGAACCTGCAGCACAACGTACTTCACGCTCCCCAGCAGAAATCACACTATATATTCGTTGGGGTTACGCATGTGGTTGCGTCTCTGGGTCTCATAATGGGCCCACTAGACATACCACCCATGCAACAGTAACCTTATTGGATGACGTGCCGTTATATTGAGGTTATCTTCTTAGAGAAGATTCATGGCATGTCATCTATACCTTTATGCTTTTATTTTGTTGTTGAAATGTGTTTCATGTTTCCCTGAATATATATGTATGCACCCTCTGTGGTTGGGACGGAGCCAGAGATATACTGTGTAGCACTGGGGAGGATGAAACTGACAGCACTGTTTTTTCCTATGGCTGAAACCCATCATAAAGATACAGTGACTCAGGACGTGACAATCCTTTTGACTTGATCATTTGGTTAGCCAGTAGTCAGTTGGTGGCGGGGAATGAGCACAGTGAACCCTATCTTTGCTACAGTGGCTAGGAGCACTGCATAGGTTGAAACCTACCTTCCTGGTGGTGTGATAGCTATTCTCTGGCTTTGTCTCGGGATGGGCCAAAAATCCACTGACTTCCCAGCAATATAATGCTATTTAATGGCATTAGGTCAAAGGGCATGAGCCCATGGACCGCTGGATCAGCAACCAACCAACCAACCATTCGTTGTGGTTATAATGAGAGCGAAAGCAGAAGAAGAATACGAGTACGGCAGTAATATAATAACAATCAAAACAAACAGAGCGAAAAATAACAAACACAAGACAAGCATCAAGAGCAACTAGATATACAGAAATTGGAAGAACTATACTTCTCTCCCTCGCAATCTTTATTTCCCAGATTAATCCGTTACCCATTTAAGGATGGATCTCGGGAGCCGTTGCGGTCTGAAAAAACATTTCCACCACAACTGTGGAATGAACATTCCACAAGACCACTCATGTGCGAAGCCTGTGCCCTAATCACTGCGCCACGTGGCTCCCTACCAACCAGAACATAGCTTGTAGTTATGACCAACCAAAAATAGCATGCAGCTCTGACCAGCCAATATTTTATAAACTTAAAGAATATGAAAAAATTTGAAATACTTTTAAATGCTAATACTACACTAATTATCAAACATAAATTTTTATAGATAGTGACATTTCCGAATGCTCAATATGGTAACCCTAGTTCGTAATTTTTATTACTGCAGCATTAGTTATGTATCTTAGTTCCAGTTGCTTTATCTCGGTTCTTGAATTTATTCAAAAGTAAACAGAGATTTCGCAGTTTCATTAGATTATTTAGAGCTTCCAGTTGCTGAATCAATATAAGAACGATGACAGTTAGATGAATATGTGTTACTGCATGATGGTACTGGTAAGATAATACTACACACTACATGATGGTACTGTAAGATAATACTACACACTGCAATATGGTACTGGTAAGATAATACTACACACTGCATGATGGTACTGGTAAGATAGTACTACACACTGCATGATGGTACTGGTAAGATAATACTACACACTGCATGATGGTACTGGTAAGATAGTACTACACACTGCATGATGGTACTGGTAAGATAATACTACACACTGCATGATGGTACTGTAAGATAATGCTACACACTGCATGATGGTACTGGTAAGATAGTACTACACACTGCATGATGGTACTGGTAAGATAATACTACACACTGCATGATGGTACTGGTAAGATAATACTACACACTGCATGATGGTACTGGTAAGATAGTACTACACACTGCATGATGGTACTGGTAAGATAATACTACACACTACATGATGGTACTGTAAGATAATACTACACACTACATGATGGTACTGGTAAGAAAGTACTACACACTGCATGATGGTACTGGTAAGATAATACTACACACTGCATGATGGTACTGGTAAGATAATACTACACACTGCATGATGGTACTGGTAAGATAATACTACACACTACATGATGGTACTGGTAAGAAAGTACTACACACTGCATGATGGTACTGGTAAGATAGTACTACACACTGCATGATGGTACTGGTAAGATAATACTACACACTACATGATGGTACTGGTAAGATAATACTACACACTACATGATGGTACTGGTAAGATAATACTACACACTGCATGATGGTACTGGTAAGATAATACTACACACTACATGATGGTACTGGTAAGAAAGTACTACACACTGCATGATGGTACTGGTAAGATAATACTACACACTACATGATGGTACTGGTAAGAAAGTACTACACACTGCATGATGGTACTGGTAAGATAGTACTACACACTGCATGATGGTACTGGTAAGATAGTACTACACACTGCAGGATGGTACTGGTAAATAGTAATAAACATAGCAGGATGGCACAATGAAATGGTAGTACACAGAGCATAATATCATAGCAACATTGTGGCACACACTGCATGATGGCACAGTGACATTGTAGTAAATACTTCATGATGTGCCGATGTGCAAGCCCATCAAAAAGAGGGGTTGTTTTAGTGGCTAACCTCCCCTCCCTTAGCATGTCAGAATGCCCTCAGCATGCCCTTAGTTCTTTCAGCTTAGTGTTTCTGTGTAGCTTCAATGCCGCTATGATAAAAAGTTCATCTCTTATTAGTACATCTGTCCTGTGAATTTGATCTTTATGTTGTAACGCAATTTCTGCTGATTTCTTGAGAGCTTCCATTTCTGCCTTAAAATTGGTTGTGAACTTGTCTATAGATATGGCCAGATGAACATTTTCCCTATTTTTGGTTTGAGGTTCACTCATCCTCCTCCATTCAGTTGCATATTTACCCAAGCTATCCGTATAGGCATGACTCTAGGCATACTCTGGATAATTATCTTCTATGTAATGTTCTGTAATAAGTTACTCATCTACAGTCTGCCCTAACCATACCCAATCTTTATTTTGGTGCATATTATGGTTAAGGAGTCGTTTGTATTTTTCTGATTGTTCTCATGACTCGTGACTCGTTCATCTTCCATTGACTGAATGCCGGTTATAGTTTCTAATGTAATTATGGGTGTAGGTTTCATAGATTCATTGATAATGCGTACGCATGCAGTTGCGTCTGTAGGGCTCACCAATGGCCCACTAGACAAACTACCCATGCAACAGAAAACCTTAGTAGATGACATGCCATTATATTGAGGTTGTCTTCTTATAGAAGCGTCATGGCACGTCATCTGTGCAATTATGCTTCTCAGTGGTTGGGAGGGAGCCAGAGATGTACTGCGCAGCACTAGGGAGGAGGAAATGACAAAACTGTTATTTTCCTATGGCTGAGGCCCATCATAGAGGCACAGTGACTCAAGACGTGACAATCCTTTTGACTTGAACATTTGGTTGTTGAACTGGGACCAAAAAAAGGAGGAAAAAACATCAACACCTTAAGATAAATGTAACATTCAGATAAATGTACAGTTTTATGAAGAACATTAATGTATTACACTTTCCTCGACTGTGTTCGCACTAACATATTGCCATATATATGAGACATTATGTGAAACTTGTAGTGCTTTACATATTCAATCTATATCAATAAACCCATAACCCATCAGGGTCGTAGGGGTACCACATTGGATGCTTCAGCACACAGAGTCCTCCAGCGAATTCTATCCTCAGCGATGCGGATGAGTGTGGAAATATCTAGCCCTGTCCATTCCTTGATGTTGTCTGTCCATGTCTTTATTTGTCCCCCTCTGCTTCTTCCACCCTCGACAGTTCCCTGCAGTATTGTTTTTGACAAGGAATCGTGTCTGCATACATGTCCGAACCATGCTAGTTTTCGTCGTTTCACTATTGAAAGCAATGGCTCCTGGACACCTGCACACATCTCTACTTTATTTCTTACGTACACATTGGTCTTATGTTCCCTATAGGAAATTCGTAGAATTATTCTGTAGCATTTATACTCGAAAGCCTGTAATCTTCTCTCCATGTCCGCAGTGAGTGTCCAACTCTCACAACCATACAACACAATAGAAAGCACCAGCGACCTATACAGTTTGATTTTCACTCCAACACTGATGTTGCTTTTCCAAATCACAGTTAGCCTTGACAAGGACGCTAAAGCCATCTCCAGCCTTATTTTTAGTTCTGCTTTGCATTTACCATCGCTGCATATACTGGATCCGAGGTATTTGAAGGTATTCACCTCCTCAAGCTTATGTCCATTCATCATGATATTAGTCTGGTTTTCTGTGTCTCTGCTGTTTACCAAGATTTTGCTCTTTACATATTACCATACGCTGGACACATATTCAGTTTCTGTGACATTAACCGCACTTTAAATTATGGTTGATTGATCTGTGTATTATTATATCATAAAAGGAATACACCTAATTTTCAAAAGTCAAAATAGAAAGTGCATTTGATGCCATATGTGAGATGGCGCTGGTTTACATAGCACTGTACGCCTCTGAAAGCTGGAGTCTTCAGTGTAAAAAATAATGTTCTATAGAAATTGACAACACTACACATTATACAACAACGCTATCTGTAGTAATATATGGTGATCGAAACGAACAGATCTAGAAAATAATAATAATAATAAGACTCATAGCTCGTCAGGGTCGCAGGGTTGCCACACTGGAGACATCCGCAAAAACACTCTCCAAACATTGGAGGGAGTGTAGAAAAATCATGCCAAGACTATTACCCGATTTGTATCAGTCCATTCCATCTTGTACCCTCTCCCCTTTCTATCTCCATTCTCGACTATTCCTTGCAAAATAATTTTTAACAGCGAGTGGTGTCTGTTACATGTCCAAACCAAATAAGTTCACGCTGTTTCACCACTGTAAAAAATATTTCTTGAACAACGTTACTGCATGTTTTCATGTTAAAGAATTGTAGGGAGGGGTTTGTAGCTGTGTGATAAATGCCGCAAGCTCTTTCTGTCGCCACGTCATGTACAGGGTGAGTTTTTTAATTTACCAACCGACAGAAAATAATCCAGTCCTTACAGGTGAACGCAAGGTACTGTAACAAATGGATGTATTTAGAAAGAAGAGTTGAATGACACCATTGACAGTCAAGTAAAAGCAAACATACAAGTATCTTCGTTATCTTGTAACAGACTAAACAGCCACTTAAATAGACTAAGACTGGTTCCATCACCTATGTGTCCTTGTGGACAGGCAGCACAGACAACTGAACATATCCTGCAAAACACTAAACCAGCTAAAGGAAGAACACTGACCCACAGAGATGGATATCCACAGAAAGCTGTGTGGGAGCACTAAGGAGCTTTCAAATACAGCGGCATTTATTAAGAAAACCGTACTTGCTGTGTAGACATGTCAAACTCCGAACAAGAAGAAAAAGATTATCTGGTAGAAAATAACAAGATGTCTTGTAATTCATACTGTTAATTTTTTTAATATCTGACACATTTCTTGAAATATAGATTCTTTAAGATGCGTTCTCCAGCAAGTCCCATGAGAAATGTAGCAAATCTGTATCCAGTTTTCTTCAATTCTGTACTGATAGTGACGTCTCTTTAGACTCATCTCACTAGAAGCTTCGATCTCTCAAGGGAAATGAAGACTAAACAACTTGGAGACAATTCTTCATAACTATAAAGTATTTCCAAGACACCAGGTTAAGTTACGAGATGTTACGACCAACGGGAAGATAATGTGATTGTCATTAAGACTAGAGTTGCCTTGAGAAAACCCAAACCAATCTCCTTCGTCTAATAAATGCTACAAAGATGTCGCACTCTGTCTACGCAGATAATAAATGTTGGGTATCACAAAGCCAGTTCGAATATCCCTAAGTGATTTTGGGGTCAGAGTTTATCACTGGTTTCTCAAAACAGAGACCCCTGTCTCTCTTTATTATTTCACTCAAATAGTTATGGGTGTCTGCTGGCAGACTCTGCAGCAGGGGTTGACAAAATATGGCCAGTGTACACATTTTGTACCCTTCAATCTATTCTTGCTGTCCTTAATATTAATTAATATTATTAGATGTTGACGTTGGAGTGCTATTTTGTGGAAGAATAATGTCCACAGTAATTTTAAATTGTCCTATGGTTAAGTAGGCTGATTACATTAATTAGGTTCGATGTCCGATTTGGTCCCGGGGTATTACCACAGTCATCCAGGTATATATTAATTATATATATATATATATATACTATTATATATATATATATATATTAATTTGTCATATATATTCCCCAAACACAGCTGGTATTCGCTTTAAATACCAATCGCTTCTCCAGAATTGCCCTGGAGCTGAATCGCATGCAGTATCACTCATTTTAGCTGATGGACCGATTATTAATTAATGTATGTGTACTTTTTGTGCCAGGCAATGGAAGGCAAAGAAACAAAATCAGATAAGAAAAGATAAGTGACACGGTGTTAGATAAGCGCGGAGACTATTCTTGAGGGGGGGCTTGATATACCAGAGGCCTATAAATTCTCCAGCTAAATAATATGTAGATTGTATGTATATGCATATGTAAATATATATATACTATACATATAAATATATATATACATATATATAATATATAATATAATATATATATATATATTATATAGTATATATATATATATATATATATATAGAGAGAGAGAGAGAGAGAGAGAGAGAGAGAGTTCCCAACATCTGATAAACTATGTCAGAACATATAAGCCCATAGTCAGTGCTCAGTAAGAATGAGCACAGGTACATCTAATATTTTTCTCTAATAAATAATACAGTCTCTATACTAGAGGGGTGTCTTTGCTAACCTGCAGGAGTTTGAGATTGAACATAGGAGAAGAAGAAGCTGCGATTTAGTTAGTTGTAAAGAAACATTTCTAGTGTAGACTTGGTACATGCATGACGGATGTGTAACATATATATATATTTCATTTTTCGGAAGTAATGTTTCAACCTTGGAAGAAACTTTAAGATTTTAATCTAAACCAAACCGTCTCTAGTCATTCCCAACGGACTGTTGACGATGCTGGTTCTCCCACTGCAGTCTGCTCTGTTATCAATCAATCAAGTGCCATGCCGACTGGCGTAGGCGATCATTGTTTCTCCACGTCTCTCTGAATCTTGTGTTGTCAATAAGCTTGTTTGGTGAGCATCTACCGTGCCACGATACAAGCCCATCTAGTAACTTTTCTCTTTGTCGACCTCTATCTCTTCTCCCTTTGATCTTTCCAGTGGTTATTAAGTGTTCAAGCTGTGTTCTTCTCAGCACATGCCCTAGAAACCTTGACTGTCTGCCTCTAATGTTTGATATGATTGATCTTTTTACGCCAGCATCAATGAGAACCTCTGCATTAGTTTTCTTGGCTGTACATGGTAATTTCATCATTCTTCTCAGAAACCACATTTCTGAAGCCTCCAATTCACTTTGAATTTTCTTATGCTCTGTTATGCCGGCCCGTAAGACAGGAAGGCTGTATGGTCTTCTAGCCTAAGCACCAGCGTCGTGCAGCCGGTTCCTCGAGGTGTGATCTGAAATTCGACGAACTACTGACATTGACTGGACTGTGAATGATGCAGAAGCAAATCGATTCCTGAGATGACGCATCCGTATGAAGCGATCATCGGCAGGAGTTGTTACTATGGGTCTTCCACTGCGCCGCCGGTCTGCCACAGAGCCATTTGTTAAAATTCCCTCCAATGCGACTAATGATGCTTCCAACCACATTAAATTGTCTGACCACTACACTTTGTGATTGCCCCGGTCTATAAGCATCAATGATGATGAATCGTTGTTCTGCAGTGAAATGAGCAGTACTTGTGCATTTAATATTCAACTGAATTTATTCGAGGACCGTAAATCTTTTATAGGCATTCAATAATATTGTCAGAGAGTTTTGTGTTCGTTAGGTTTCACGGGATTCTCATGCTGAGTGAGTGAATCATGCAAACGTGTGAATTTGAACCTGACCTCTTTCAAAACCTCAAGAATCATGAGATGAGTATAATTCAGATAACCACAAGAAGTTAATGACTACGTGGACACAGTCCATAGGTTGAAAGATGCCACATCAGTGAATATCTTATATATCTTTTTCTTTAAAAAGTTGGCGTTTTATTTTTTAGCAGTATATAGATAGATAGATTAGGTAGATAGATAGGTAGGTATGTAGGTAGGTAGGTAGGTTGTGTAGGTAGGTTGGGTGGATAGGTAGGGTGGATAGGTAGGGTGGGTAGGTTGGGTAGGGTGGGTAAGGTGGGTAGGTAGGTAGGTAGATATCATATATACTTCATTATTGATTAGAAACCTGCTTTATTGCATAAAGGGCATTTCAATAAATGTTTTGCTTGTCATTTCGTCAGCGATCTAAAAGAATATAAGTTCAATACATAAGTCAGTTGTTGATTGTGGATTCTTCTGGTTTTTCCAGTGAGGGCGCATTTTCCCCCTCTTCCCTGGTCACTCCCATTTCTAGCATTCTTCGAACAAGTACATTCTCTTTTTCAGCATTGTCCTCCTCATTTTGCAGTGTATCCATGACTGCTCTAATTTATTCATCCCAGTTTCTTCTTATCACTGTGTCATTTACTTATATTTCTTTACCCGCCAATGTGTCAGTTCTTTATTGCACATAACTTCCACATGACCAGGATAATAGATCCGGGTGATTCTCTGTGTGCTGTTGAGAATATTACCCCACTCTTTTCTTATCATGCAATGGAGCAGCTTTCTATGATGCATTTCTTCTATCAGTAAAGTTCTGATACTTACTGAAACATATGGGCGTATGAAAGTTCTGTATGGTGATGCATGTCTGTAAATGCAGCTAGAGTAATGAGTAATGAGTGGAGCTGGAGTGTTGTAGCAGAGTGTTCACAATCGGGTCAGTCACAATGAACAGTGAACCCAAAGTTGATTCAGCCGCTAAACGTCTAATACAGGATGACCACAAATTTACGAAGTGACATTGCCACACATAGAGATATCAGTCAAAGCTCAGCATACTACAGCATCCATCATGTGCTACAGTAGCGAAAAGTGTCTGCATGCAAAGTGGGTGTCGTGGCAGCTTCTCTAAAATTGAAACAATGTCTCATTGATGCATGAAATATATTTTTTTAATTTAATGCAGAAATGAATAGTTTCTTCTCAAGAATGGGGTTACTGACAATGAATTCACTACGGAAATTATTATAATAAGCAAGAAGTATCGTCATCATCTTTCCCGACACTGAAGAAGGCTCATACGCATACCACCTAATATTATATTGTTTTTTTTTTTGTATGAACGAACGAGACGTTATTTTAGAAGACTAATGATAATAATAATAAGGCACAATTCATCAGGGTTCTTTGATGTTGGAAATATAAGGTCAGAAAGCCTTCCAATCACTAACATGTTCCCAGCTATTACAGCACACCATGTCATCGGGAAAACACTGTCACCAGTATCACGTCTACAGATCTTCTCAGGAATCACCTTCGATCAGCGGTCAAATCTAAACGAAATGCACTTCTGAGTAAATGTTTCTTTTTAAATGCACTGAAAGAATATAAGTCTCGCGTGTTTACAATATTCTTCTGAAGCACATCATTTCGTAGAGACTGAATTATCTTTGTCGTTAATTTATTCATCTATTCATCTTATAAGTGCAGGTTTGATGCCCATCCATTAGTTTCAACTTTATCACCAGTATGAGTTATGATATCCATCCATTAGTTTCAACTTTATCACCAGTAGGAGTTATGATATCCATCCATTAGTTTCAACTTTATCACCAGTATGAGTTATAATAGCCATCCACGATACATCTATATAACGAATTAATTTAGAGAACATGGTAATAAGATTACAATAATCATTAACTCAATAATATCTTTTGGTCAAAATTTCTGACATTAAAAATAAATCAGAACTATTGTCTGCGGATGAAAGGGATACACGTCTTTATAGAAGGGTGTATATAGATTCTTCTATATCTTTATATTGTCTAACTGTCTGTCTATCTTTGGAATCAATGAATATATCAGAACATATATGTATGCATCCTTCTTTCAATAGATTTATCTAATGTGTATATTTATAATTTCAATGTTTGTACCCTGACTCATTTACCACATGTTTTTCTATTTTGTCTCTGTCTACACACAACGGAGGACGTTGAGTCGGTCAGTCTGGCCAGATGATAGGACATGATTTCACCGAGTCTTTTATTCCTTATAACCTGATTCATGCGCCGAGTCGGTGTTTTCTCATCTCACATTAATTTTCTTAATTGAATCGAGGGAATTAAAATTGGGTTTAGGGACAGCCACAATGGCTTCCGGGCGGCAGGGGGCGCTACTATGTCGCCGCCCAAAAAGGCTGTCAGAGTTATCTGCTCAGCAGGGGACGTAACCGAGACGACAGTCGAAAACTGGTTAACCCCCAAAGCACGAGCGCGAATGAGGAAGAACAACTTCGCGCGTGCAACATTTGAGATCGACTTCAAGGCGTTGATCTGGACCCTATCATTTATTTTGCTTTTGACTTTGATGACAGTTTTTGACGTCAACTTGGTCACAACCCTGCGCCATAATTCACTGCATTCAATAGTTACCCTGATCAACATCTTTGTGATCTTGAATATCTGCTAATTTGAGCTGCTGTCTGTTCTCATAGTTTTTTTTTCCTGAACATTTGGGAATGTCTGCGTTATGTAATGAAAATTTTTGGAAGTTTGATTTATGGAAATGTTTTTGCAAGACGGTTACATTGCTACGTTAGTTGTAGCTTTTATAATAATGATTTTTGCAATGATATTATTGTAAGTAGTTGTAGCTATAATCTGTGCATAATAAATAATTTGTAGTACTATCAGTAGTAATTAAACTATTAGTTGTTGAAAAAGTAGTAATTACTCTGTATTAGCAGCAGTAGTAGTAGTATTTGTTGCTGTTGTTGCTTACAAAACAGCGGAGATTGTAGTAGTAGTAGTAATTATTGTTGTTGTTCATGTTGGGCATCAATAGTAGTCATAGTAGCACCGGTTTATATTAGAAAAAGTTGCAACATTATAAATAGTTCTAGTAATAATAATAGCAGTAGCAATTTCATAGGAAGTATCGTCCTTTACTCGTTCTCTGATATGCTGTGTTCTTAAAAAAAAACCTTTTTTGTTGAAATGTCGATTTATGTTTGTGTTCTGTGTACCTTCGGCGATTTGTTTACCCTTCTTTACCCTGTATTTTCACTTTTAGCATAGCAGTGGTAGCCGCAGTAGTAGTAGCAGTAATAGTAGTAGTAGTAGTAATAATAGTAGTAGTAGTAGTAGTAGTAGTAGTAGTAGTAGTAGTAGTAATATTAGTAGCAACAGTGGAAGGAATAGTAGAAATGAACACACGGGTTCTGAAAACATTCGCATAATAACTATAAGGGGGGAAAAATCAAACACAAATGTTTTAAATAGAATAAAAGATATGACACCTTGTTGAAGACTTTAGTTGAGGGTTGAGCTGATGAGAGACAAGGAAGAGGTAGACGGAAACACACGGTGGAAAAATAATATGTACAGGATATGACCTAGCAGAGTACATCACCAAGGCAAAAAAAGAATGCTGGGATCCAGTGCAGCAAACCTTGATGGGGAGACAATAATTGATCATGAGATCAGACTATGTGGGATTTCGAGACTTACTTCCTAAAAACCCTATGTGATATTTAAATTATACGCTGCTCATTACAAGCGGTAACAGATGTGACATTATCTGAGAATAGTGAACGGTTGACGCGGAAGAAGATAACAATGAAAAAAAAAAAAAGAAATGAAATTGTTACTATCACTGAGTCACTTCCTTCCTACCTTTAATTCACTACCCACGTGACCACCGCTAGAGACACGAGACTGGAACGCACACAAGTCAGTCTACCGTGTCCCAACAACTACAAACACGCCCTCTCCCTAGCTCTTCTGTCGTCATACAAACAGTTGTGGTCCGTCAAGCATATCCTACCTTACCCATCTGCTTTCCTCCTCTATGTTACTCCCATAATAGCCATAATTCTCTAGACCACTGGTTCCAACAAAGTATTTTTTTTTTACCGTGGCCCTCTATTGTCATAATTTTGCTCCTGTGACCCCCATGGAGCCAACAAAAAGTAGTCTTTAGATCCCACCGAGGCCTTTTGAATATATATATATATATATATATATATATATATATAATTATATATATATACTTGTGTGTGTTTGTATTTTTTTATATTACGTGTTAATTAAAGTCACTATCATCTTTTGTGGGCCCGTAGAATTAACATGTTTTCCTAGAAAGTCAGAATGTGACATTGGTAGGAAGCAAGCCAAAGAAAGCTCAAACCCCTACCTCCTTTCTCCTTAATAGTTGAAAATAGGTAATTACAATCCCACAAATACTAGGAAATTAACGTGAAACTTTTATTTCTTCTGTTGAAAAGTAGATCCTCACCTTATCTAAGAGATATCTACGAATCTGATCATGCGACCCACCAGTTACACAAATTTTCTAGGACTCCATTCGTCAAGTCTGTGTGGCCACTGGACCAGGGTATATTGTCTGATAATTTACAGTGAAATAGACACTAATTATAAGGGTTTAAAAGCCGTAGAAGATTGACTTCACTGTACTCGGTTTCCCATATGTACTGCGTCCCTCTCTAGCGGGACGCCACCTGTGGAGAGTACCACTCATACTCCGTAACTTCGTAGCTTCAAGGGATCTCCGAAAAAAATCCACCTTATAAAAAAAGACTACACGAGGAGGATTCGAGCCCGTGACCCCTTGAACACAAGGCAACAACAGCTTAACCACTACGCCAGGGAGATTCCCAGAGACACATTATTATTTACACTTCATCTACCTTCCCCACCAACCTTCCTTTATAGACATTTGCTAATGTATATGTTGCTTTATATATATATATATATATATATATATATAATATATATATATATATATATATATATATATATATATATATATATATATATATATATATATATATATATATATATATATATATATATTCTGTCATACAGTATTTTTCCCGTTAGGGAGTTACAGCGAGTATTCGAGTGGCTTGTGTAATAAAGAAAGACAGCATGCCCTTGATGTCGACACGCCAGTTTTTTTTAAATTTACACTCCGACAGGAATAAAATACCAGCACATACCGGGTATCGAACTCTGGACCTCAGATCAACACCACATAACCTCTCAGCCATGTACGTATATGTACGTATTTTTTATATGCATACATATATAATGAGGAGCGCGGTAGCCTAGTGGATAGTGAGCTTGCTTGCTATCATCTGGTTACAGCGTTCCAGGTTCGAAATCACGTCCAGACATAAAAAAATAAATAAAATCCGGGTTGTGATTTCTCACTTGACATGACCACTCCTCCAGTCGACTCAGCTGTAAATGAGTACCTGACGCATGAGTTAGGGAAGGTAAAAAACAGCAAGGAAGGGAACTGGCCACACCACCTAATAGTTGCTGCGGCTTAGTACATGAAGAGTTATCTTCATCCCCGACGGCAGATGCCATGGGACCTACCTTTACCTTTTACATATATAAATATGTATAAATATTTTAAAATATGCAATTATCACAAAACGTAAACTGTAAATATCGTACTCATTATATCTTGTTTACACAATCTTTATCAACTTAAACATTAAATTTGGAGAAGACAATGTAAAGATAAAAAAAAATGGTCACAAATGACGCTTCATGTGACTTTACAAATTATTTTTTTAAATTTTGTGTGTGTGTTTGTAGACATAACCCCACAGTGTCACTATGAATAATAGATATCGTATTCTCAGATTAAAGATATCCCACCGAAGACGATGTGTCGGGCCATTGACGTAAATAAAACGGCGACACAACGCATATCCATTCTCTGGACTACATCCTGCTTGAAATCTAGTAGAACCATGGTCCTGCTACAAGGGAGTTTGAGAATGAATCCTGAAGAAGAAGAAGATTAAAAATATTGTCTGGTTTCCACGAAACCTTTATTGAGGTACCATTCAAACTTTGTATATTTATCATTAACAACTCTCCTAACTAATATTAAACGTAATATGTATACTTTCTTCTTCTTCTTCAGCATTCATTCTCAAACTCCCACTGGATTTCTCTTGCAACAGGACAATGATCCTACAAGATTTCCAGTTGAATGTAGTCCAGAGAATGGAAATGCGTTGTGTTGCCGTTTTATTTGCACCAATGGTCCAACACATCCGTCTTCGGCGGCATAATATGTATACAAAGAGCAACAAATAGAGTATACATGATGACCGATTTGAAAACATAAAACTTGTAAGGACCTTACGGTGAATTGTGGGGAAAGTTATACTTAATTTATTTCTGCAGCTCTAGTATAATTTTAATTTCCCAGTTTTATGAGGACATTATTTTATTTTGGGTCTTTATTCATATGGCCACTGGGAATAAAAAAACGATTGATATGCAAACAAATAGATAGGATATACATGTCGTTAAACATACATTTCTATCACTATCACATCTCAGAGTAGCATGGTGTAATTCTGAAATTTTATTTAGTGTAAGAATTTGATGTTTATGAAAGATATTAAAATAAAAACTTGCTATACTTTAAACAGTCAACATCTACCACTTGAACCAATTGCTCGTGTAGCAACGGCACTGGACTTCATGTTCAGGGTAAAAAGAACAATGTTACTATCTTATTTTCAGGCATGTCGTAGGAGGCGACACAGGGAAGTTGGGGGATAGGCTACCAACTTGTCACCTGTGAAAATGTCATCACTGTCACTCCCCATCGAGGCCAGAACCTTGAAGTGGTGATGGGGCTTAGTTCAGCCATCAGAGGCTGGAAACTAAGACTGGTCGGGCACTCCCACTCGAGCAGGACCATAGTCCGGCCCAAGTAAGCAGAGTGCTGAAGACGGAGGCAACCAGCCAAAAGGCGCACAGATAATCAGGTTGCCACGCATAAAACACAATGGAAACATGTCTGCATCTAATAAACGTTATGGTGCCTGCCCTGTGGCGGACGTTCAGGCAGGGACGGTGCCGGGCCCTATACCTCGAAAGGGCCCAACCTCAGTTACTGGAAGTCCTTCTCAATTGCCCCGAGGAGCCAGGAGGCAAGGGAATAGAGCTACTGGCCAAACAAACAATCGACCAATAAAAATAATGCACTGGAATGCTGAGGGTGTCAACAGTAAAAGAGATGGATACAGCAAAAAATTGGAACTTGAAAATGTCCTCAGTGAAGAACAAGTTAATATATGCTGTATCCAAGAAACACACCTCAGCAGCGACATAGCCTTCAAAATCAGAGGCTACCAGTGCTACCGATCTGACCGAAAAGACAGGCGAAAGGGTGGAATTCTGACACTAGTTAAAAACAATATCAGCGCATGTCCGCTGGAAGTATACATGGACGGGGCAGAATACCAGATGCTCCACCTAAAAACAGACAGTGCAGAATTCCATCTCCTGAACTACTACTGCCCAAATGATAAACCATTGGCACTAGACACAATTCCAGACAAAGAAAGGCTTATGGTGTGTGGTGACTTCAACAGCCACTCTCAGAGCTGGGGCTACAATCATATCGACAAGAGAGGTGAGGAACTTGAGAGCTGGCAGGATGAAAATAATCTCATTCTTATTAACCAGCCAGCTGACTCACCAACCTTCTACTCGAGAGCATGGCACACCACCTCTACACCAGACCTGGCATTCTACTCACCAGGCCTGGAATGGAACATCACACGTGTCGTTGGAAAGCAGCTTGGGGGTAGTGACCACATACCAGTATTTCTGGAAATCCACAATGAATTTACCAAGGACAGCAGCACGCTCACTAGGTGGAACTATAAGAGGGCAGACTGGAAAATGTACCAGCATTTAACCAGTGTTCTAGCTAAGGACATGAACTTGGACAAAGACATCAATAGAGCAGTGAGTGAATTTAATAGATGTATACTACATGCTGCTAGTAAAACCATACCCAGGGGGGCACGCAAAAACTACAAACCCTACTGGAATGATGAACTGGAAAAGCTGCAAAATGAGATGGAAACATCTAGAAAGCAGGCTGAGAACAGACCTAGCCAAGAACATCACAACAAATATCAGCAAACAAAGGCTAAATTTCAAAGAGCCAAGTTACAAGCCAGACGGAACAGCTGGAAAGAAAAAACAGAGTCGCTGAACCTAGAAAGAGATACTAGGAAATTATGGAAACTTGTAAAACAACTAAATGATGAAGGTACAGGGAGAAATACCAGGATCACACTTTATAAAGATAAAAACATTTTAACAGGTAAACATGCAGCTGATTACTTTGCAGATTCCTTTGCAGAAGACAATAACGTCAAAGTCAGCCCAGACAAACAACAGGAGGTTCGAGTGAACCAGCAAAACATTGGACAAGACGAACCTATACCTGAAGTGATGGAGGCACCAATCACAATGAGAGAACTGGAGCATGCAATATCCAAATTGAAAATGAAAAAGTCCCCTGGAGCTGATGGAGTGTCCAATGAAATGATTAGAAACCTGGGAATTGCAGCAAGAGCAAAGCTGCTGCAAATCTTTAACACAAGCTGGTCCACAGGTAATGTACCACAGGCATGGAGAGAAGCAATAATGATACCTCTCCTCAAATCAGGAAAAGATGGCAACACAGTCTCCAACTACAGGCCCATCAGCCTCACAAGCTGTCTATGCAAAACAATGGAACGCATTATCAATCTTAGGATGCAGTGGTACCTTGAAAGTGAAAACCTTCTGGTATCACAGCAAGCAGGTTTCAGACAGTGCTACTCTACTGAAGATCAGGCAACCTACCTCTCCCAAGAGATTGAGGATGCCTTCCAAGATAAGAAACTGGTACTAGCAGCATGGATAGACCTCAGGAAAGCATTTGATAAGGTCTGGAAAGAAGGGCTCCTAAAGAAATTGCGAAATTGCAGGGTTAGCTCAAGAATGTACAAATGGGTAAAAGCATACCTGCATAATAGAAGAGCCAGGGTACAATTAGATGGTCGCAAAAGCAAGAAAGTCCTACTGCGTCATGGAGTCCCCCAGGGAGGAGTCCTGTCACCCACACTTTTCTTGGTTTACATCAATGACCTAGTTGCTGAACTACCACACGGGATCAAAGTGGCAATGTATGCTGACGACCTGGTGATCTGGTGCACGGAAGAACATGCGACAGTGGCCACTAAACAAATACAAAGAGCTATCGATGCCTTAACCTTATGGGCAAATAGATGGTGTGTCAGCATTAACACAGATAAGTGCAGTACTACACTCTTTACCCTCTCACCAAAACAAAAAGCCGGTCATATCAAGATAGACGGAGAGCTCTTGAAAGAAGACAAACAACCAACATACCTCGGAGTTACTTTTGATGATAAGCTGACATGGAAGCAGCACATAAACAAAGCAACAACAAAAGCCAGGAGGAAGTTAGCTATCCTGAGAAAACTAAGTGGAACCACATGGGGAGCCAGTGGGAATATACTCAGTAAAGTTTACCAGCAAGGCATAAGACCACACCTGGAATAGGTTCAGCTGCGTGGTGTCCTGCATCAAACACCACATTACAAGATCTAGATAAAGTGCAAAACCAGGCACTTAGAATAATGTTGGGAGCAATGAAATCAACACCCATAGCAGAGATGCAGAAAATGGGAAGAATGCAAACACTTGGCGAACGCAGAGACACAAAAGTACTAATTCAAGCGGAAAAGTTTCAGTGTATGCCAAGTCATCCAATGAAGGAAAGATTCCAAAACCTAGCAATGGGGCGACTGAAAAGAAGCAGCTTTATCCATCAAGCTAAACGACTCCGTAGACAACTTACAGACCTACCTGAAGTTGACAGCCCCTTAAGGTCTGTACCAGAACAAACCCCATGGAGTGAAAGGCATGGAATGCCAATATACATTCAGACCCATGTGAAAGGAATACTAAGCGAGGACGAACAGAACAGTGTGCAGCGGAGGACAGCCACCCTCAGTTTCCTGGACGAGGAATATCCACAAGATATATGGGTCAGAGTATACACAGATGGGTCAGCACAGAATGCTGTGAGGAATGGAGGTGCAGGTGTATATATAGAATATCCACACAAGCCTAGAGATACAATCAGAACACCGACAGGAAAATTCTGCAATAATTATGATGCAGAAATCCAGGCAATTACTGTGGCAGCTAAAAGACTGCTGAACTCCAACTCTGACCTACAGCCTGTGGTATTCCTGACAGATGCAAGGTCAGTGCTTCAAGCTCTCCAGTCTGGAAAACTAACAGACTTGAAAAAACTACTTAGCGAATTGTCTTACCAGTATAGGGTAACCATGCAGTGGATACCCTCTCACTGTGGAATACCAGGAAATGAAAAAGCAGACCAACTGGCTAAGGAAGGTGCTGCCGAAGATCAACCAGATATACCAATCACCTACCATCAGAAAAAACAGATGATCAAGTCAATAAGAAAGCCACAAACACCAACACAAGATGACTATCACATTATGAACAGATCAGAACAAGTTATAATTCTACGTCTCAGAACAGGACACAACCGACTCCGCAGTAACATGTATACAAAGTTCAAGATTGGCAACACGGCCATGTGTACATGTGGACAGGCAGTACAGAGTGCCAAACATATACTTCAAGAGTGTTCTGTGCATGAAACGCTGAGGCAGACATATTGGCCAGAGGAAACAACACTGGAATCAAAGCTCTATGGGACACTGTATGAACTACAAAAGACAGTGAGTTTTATTAAGGAGACAGAATTACAGATATAGACATGTTTCAAGTGAACGAAAGAAGAAGAAATCACTGTCACTGCATGTTTTGTTTTATGACTTACTTTTGTCTTCTGTCACGTAATCCCAATGGATGACACGTAGACCAGCGGACATTGCATCTTTGTCCTTTTGTGGCAGACTCCTAGGTAGCGGTCATGTATAGATGTGCATTTTCTGCAGATGAATCAACAGATATGATAGAATAATGATATACTAGTTATTCTAGATTCTATGCTATGCGCATTGCAAAATGTGATTATATGATATGTTCATTGCAAGATGTAATTATATGCTATGTTCATTGTAGGATGTGATTATATGCTATGTTCATTGCAAGATGTGATTATATGCTATGTTCATTGCAAGATGTGATTATATGATATGTTCATTGCAAGATGTAATTATATGCTATGTTCATTGTAGGATGTGATTATATGATATGTTCATTGCAAGATGTAATTATATGCTATGTTTATTGTAAGATGTGATTATATGCTATGTTCATTGCAAGATGTGATTATATGATATGTTCATTGCAAGATGTAATTATATGCTATGTTCATTGTAGGATGTGATTATATGCTATGTTCATTGCAAGATGTGATTACATACTATGTTCATTGCAAGATGTCATTACATGCTATGTTCATTGCAAGATGTGAATATATGCTATGCTAATTGCATGATGTGATTATATGCTATGCACAGTGCATGATGTAATTATGTGCTATGCTCAATGCAAGATCTGAAGATCCGTCAATACTTGCCGAGCTGGAAGCCCTCGTTTTGGTAACTAAGCATTCATAAACACACTCTAACATAACCATGACTTTGAGACAACACATCTAAACAAGTTAGGATGTCAACCAGCTTACTCACCAATGTAGACATTTGCTTTTGTCAGCAATATCATGGGCTGCCAATTGCTACCTGCTCACAGCTGAAGGTATTATATCATTATCATAGTCAATCTGCGTTGATCCACATGGAACAAAATAACATGTTAAAAACAATATGGGCACTGTGAGACAGCGCAGTTACCAGTTTTAACAAAGTCTACCTCCTTAATTAACTTTAGTCACTTGGTCATAGAGAAGCTATAAAGTGCCATGTGAAGATGGAGTAACTGACATTGGTCAGAGTCTTTATGTTCTTTTTCTGTCCTCCAATATGTATCTGTGATGAATTTTCCTATCTAGGAAGCAAATTAACACTAGACGGTGATGTCATGACAGAAATTGCAACTCACATTGCATTAGCATCAAATGCCTTTAACAGACTGTCTAATATCTGTGGTCACAGTAAGTTAGCACACTCACAAAATACGTTTATTTAATCTCTGAGTTATTCTGGTATTTTCATATGGATGTTGTCAGGTAGCCGCGTAGCGCAGTGTTAGTGCACTGGCTTCGCATATGAGTGGTCCTGGGTTCATTCCCCAGTTGAGGCGGAAATGTTTTTCAGATCGCAACGGCTCCCAGGTCGACCCAGCCTTAAATTAGTATCGGATTAATCCGGGCAGTAAAGACTGCGAGGGAGAGGAGATGGCTACCGCCCTCATTTTCAGAGCCTCTGAAATGTGAGATCGCTAACACCTCACACCCCTACGCATTGCATTTATAAATTATATGAGTTACTTTACTTACTTACTACTATATTGATGTGAGAGCTGGAAAAGTTCTTTATAATCAGAAAAGAAACTACTGAGTTTCGAGAATAAATGTCTTCGTAGGATAACTAACACCCATTGAAGTGAATTCTTCTTCTTCTTCAGCGATCAGTTTCCTATGCTCATAAGTCTATACAGGGAGATGGGCCGCCTCCACAAATTCAGTCGTCAGCAGGAGGTCCTCACTGTTGCCCCACAGTTTTACCTTCAGATCTGTCTCTTGGGGGCCATATTTTAGTTCTCACGTCATCAAAGAGTGGACATGTCTGCAGTTTGTGTTCTGAAGTCTGGGGACCCTTTTGATATGGGTATTGGTCAGTTTGGACAGCCTTAATTTTGTGGAGATGTGCTTGTAGTCTGCAGTGTCCTGTGTGAAGTCTAAAAATTGTGGTTTGTTGTGACCTGCTTAGCTTTAGAATAGGGTCATGTGGACAGTTACTGCCTGTTCTCTGACTCCATGTATGTTTATATTTTCTTTTGATGAGGGTTTTTGCTTCAGTGAGTGATATTCTGTGCTGGAATTGTTCCTTTTTTGCACCTGCCTTTGCCAGTCTGTCAGCTCCTTCATTTCCTGCTATTCCACAATGTGTAGGGATCCACTGCAGCACAACTTTATTGTTGGCAGACAGTTGATTTAGAAGTTCTACAGTTGTTTTTCTAGGAGTGAATTCAAGTCAAATGAAAAAAAATCAGACAAGAGACACATCAAAACTTTATCACAGATGTTATTAGAAAACGCCGTTAGTCCTACATCGGGCATGTCCTACGCTAAGACATCAACAGAATACACGACCATTCTCTTGAATGGATACCTACAGGCAAGAGAGCCATATGTAGACCAAACGAAACACTCAGAAGAACAATACATAGAGAAAGTAAATCAAACAATATTCATATTATTCAAGAACTACACACACTATCTTTGAACAGACAGAATTGGCGAGATCTGACCTCTGCCCTATGCTCTAACTACAGCGCTGAAGCAATGGATGATGATGAACATATATTTGACACTGCATTCGAAATTATTATCATACTGTGACGTACTTGTTTCGCTAGCACGCAAAAGCAGCAGTTGGATTTGAACCAAGTCTGTTCAGCTGACATATATTCACCTTGCAACTTGAGTCAAGGCGTTGTCCGTATCGACCAATCAGCATCCCATAAATATGCAGTTTTAGTCAAGACTTTCAACGTGTATTCTCAAATTACTATGAATATGGGCCGGTCGATTGACACTCAGACACTAGCACACACAAACACTCCAAATATTTAACACTCGTACATACTATTAGGCATCAGCACTGTATGGATCAGTAGACCTACTTATAAACATAAACAGTATATAAACAGAATCCAGAATCCTTCAGAAGTAAAAATGGTAAAAACATGATATATTTAGGAAGCATTGAGGGATTATAGAAAAAATCAGTGACATGTCCGTTATTCTAGCATATATTTGAGAACGTTTTCAATCAAGTTGAGAGGTTAATAGTTGAATCAAATTGGGAGGCTAATAGTTGAATCAAGTTGGGAGGCTAATAGTTGAATCAACTTGGAAGGTTAATGATTAAATCAAGTTTGAAAGCTAATAGTTTACTCAAGTTGGGAGGCTAATAGTTGATTTAAGTTGGAAGGCTAATAATTGAATCAAGTTTCAAGGTTAATGGTTGGATAAATTTGGGAGAGTAATACTTAATCAAGTTTGAAGAATAATAGTTTAATCAAGTTGTGAGGCTAATACTTGAATCCAGTTGGGAGGGGGTGGGGCTAATTGGTGCCAGCTGAACGCTTCTGATTCAAATCCAGTGTGCTGCCTGTTCATTTTTGCTATAGCTCTTCGATGCTTCCTAATTAAATTATTCATTCAGACACTGTACATGGAATAGCCCTTTAATCAACTCACAAAGCAGATATACTATCAATATACGGAGTACCGGAACATTTAATCAACATATGCAAGGGCATTTATGCAAATAGCCAATGTGCAGTAAGAACAAATGCAGGTGTGTCCAATAAGTTCCAAATTCAATCAGGAGTCCGCCAGGGGTGTGTCCTATCCCCTCTACTTTTTATAACATATATCGACCACATCTGTAAACTAACAAGTACCAACGAAGAAGATAACATAAAAGACAAATTGAACGAACTACTCTTTGCAGACGACCAAGTACTAATAGCAACATCAGAAGAACAATTGCAAGACCATATGAACAGACTCCACACAATATGTCAAAAATTCAACATGAAGATCAATATTGAAAAGACCGAAATAATGGCAATAGCAAAGAAAGAAAGAAATATCACTATCTCCATCGATGATAAACACCTTAAACAAGTAAATGAGTTCACTTACTTAGGAAGAATTATATCGAGTGAAGGGAAAACAAGTAAAGAGATACAAAATAGATGCAACACAACATACCAGATCCTAGGACAGATGACACGCATTTTCAAGAATAAAAATGTAAACATAGACACTAAAGTTGCATTATACAAGACTATAATTATTCCATCACTATGCTACCAGAGCCAAACCTGGACAATGACAGCACAAGACAAAAGAAAAATAGTGACAACAGAAATGACATGTCTACGAAGAATACTCGGAGTGTCATTAAGAGATAGAATTAGGAACGATAACATCAGACAGATAACCAAAACAATACCAGTATTGGAACACATCAAAAGACAGCAGATCAAGTGGTTTTCACACGCTTCCAGACTACCGACATATAGCATGCCACAAATGGCCATGACACATAGACATAACGGTAATAAAGCCAGAGGCAGACCATGTAAAAGATGGATCACAGAAATCAAAGAAGCCACAGGAACAAGCTTTCAAACAGCGCACAAGTAGGCCATCTCCAGAGAACTCTTCCACCCCCTGACGCTGCAAGGCAAACAAGGGACACAGCGTATAGATAGATAGATAGATAGATAGATAGACAAAGCAGAAAATGTACTTATCCCTTCCCATTATTATTTTATCGGTTTCCTATTTTAATTGTGTAAAGATTAGGGTTGATTATGACTAAATGATCCATGTAGATGTGAACAGGTAGAAAAAACCTGAACAGGTGATGTTCTTGACATCAAATTGTGTCTTTTTGACAAAAAGACATGTTCTTGTTCATTGATTAACCAAGGTGAAACCTGAACTTGTGTAAGCTTGTCTCAAAGGCATGATTGTGTTAGGTTGATGTTTGGGTGCATTTTTGGTTTCTGGTAGAGAGATATTCCAGTGCGGCAGTATTTCAGTAATACCGCGTCCTGGCAGGAGGGCAACATACACTGCTGAGACAATTAGCGCATCATTCGCGTGAGTATCTTATATCAAATCGATCTATGAAATCTCGTAGTACACAGTTTTTGAAGATATTGTTCGTCGTCATTAATACATCTAATATCAGCACCAATACAATGTGTATGATCGACTTTCGAATTACGAGCAAGTTCGGCCAAGTTTGGGTTTTGAAGCGAACTCACTTAACAATATACCAAAGAGTTAACATTCAGACCGAGATAGGAGGGATGTAATTCATTAATCGTGACCTGTGATATTATATATATAACCTGGGGATTCATTGGAAAACAGCCTTCTAAAGAAACTCAATTGACTTTTACCGTAATTTTGATTGGTGACTTTGGTCGACAGCTGATGAAAATCAAGAAAAAATAAATTGAGTCATTTTAGAAGACTATTTTTAGCCAACAAATCTTATATTGTCGATGGTCTTGCATTAATATTCACAGCAGAAAAATCAAAATATTTATTGGTGTTACTCTGTTTCGGCCCCATAGTTGACTCCTTCCTTTAAATGCATATCCAAAAAGCGGTAGGCGCCTTTTGGAGAGCTCTTAGTTCAAATTGCCTTTGTTTACTCGATTATCTTTGACGTTTCAGATGTCTTGACCATATCCGTGCAAAGAGAATGTCCAGTGATAGCATTACGAAGAAAATACGTTAGATAGTCTCTCTTCTGGTTGAAGACACAAGTTCAGTGCAAAACTACCTTTTAAGGATATCTGTGAAAATATATTTGAAAGATTTTTATGACCAATTAAAATTGTTGATAAGAATTAGGTTGTGGCAAACATGGCTGAATATGACCATCTAAGCGTGATGGGACCTTGAGATGAAGTTGGAAGAGAAAATAGACGAAAGGTGCCTGTATAAACTCAGATTTCTTGTATACATATATATAGTACACCCCCGTGCTCAGTGTAAATTGGTAAAATCAGTCATAAGAAAGGATAATGTTTGTTGTTATGTGAACATATTCTTTTTAGAGCGCTGACTTTCCTATGCATCTCTTGAAATCTCCTCGGTTTTGAGCGAGTTACCTACCTCCTCCAGTGACATATGCATGCATTCTTGAATATCTCTTGACCAACGAAGTCTTGGGCGACCCTTTCCTCTGTTCCCTTCTATCTCTCCCTTCAGCAATACTCTTTCTATACCTTTTTTCTTCTTACATGACCGAAGACAAAAAACTAACTTCTTTCTCAGAATGGTATTCAGAAGATACAACTAATCATATGTTCTTTCTGACATCAATGGCAAACTAAAGGAGTATTGTGCCATGAATGTCCTTATAATGTTTGAGGATTTCATATTTCATATGTAATTTTCATACTGACACGTTTTCTGAGCATCCACAAAGATACAAAATGTCTTCAATAATGCAAACGAGCTATTTCTATATTGTTTCAATCAGCACATAGTCTGTCTTAGGTACCAGTTGTTGGCTCATATACTTCCTTGCGACTGGTGGATCTTAGATTGAAAGGCACTATCCAATTATAAACTATAGAAGTAGTATATATACTATATATTTATATATTCTGTGTTCTTTCTCAAACTCCTGTAGAATAGTACAATTATATGTGTAGGCCAAAGAGAGAATGGTTATGTTATTGTTTACAGAAAACTGATACACATGTGGTTACGTCTGAAAGTCTCACCAATGGCTCACTAGATATACCACATATGCAATAGAAAACCTTAGTGGATGATATGCCGTTATATTGAGGTTATCTTCTTAGAGAAGCTTCATGGCATGTCATCTATACAACTATACTTTTATTTTGTTGTTGAAATGTGTTTCATGTTTACCTGAATATATATGTATGCACCCTTTGTGGTTGGGAGGGAGCCAGAGGTGTACTGTGCATCACTAGGGAGGAGGAAACTGACATCACTGTTTTTCCCATGGCTGAGGCCCATCATAGAGACATAGTGACTCAGGACGTAACAATCCTTTTGACTTGAACATTTGGTTGCATGCCTGGAGAAATAGAGAAATTCGGCATAACCAGTAGTCAATTGGTGGCGGGGAATGAGCACAGTGAACGCTATCTTGGCTACAGTGGCTAGGATCAGTGCATAGGTTGAAACCTACCTTCCAGGAGGTGTGATAGTTATTTTTTGGACTGTTCCGAGGTGGGCCAAAAATCCACAGATTTCCCAACAATATAATGCCATTAAATGGCATTAGGTCAAAGGGCATGAGCCCATGGACCGCTGGGTCAGCAACCAACGAACCAACCAACAGAAAACTGCGACTTCTGCAAAATTCGGCATGGCACATCCAACTTAGCATGACTTATGAATCTCTTTGACCCTCTATAGGATGGCATTGCCAACTCCTTCCTCCGAATCTTTGTAATCGTCTCTAACGACATGCCATAGTTATATCAGTTCCAGTATTCTATGATCTCCATCCTGGTCGTAACAATACAAAGGTGATATATTTAATGTTTCAGTTTCCCAAATAGATACATATTTCTCTTAGCCATAAGCAGCAACATTCTTCCTTTACAGTGATCTTTCTTCTGCCAGCCATTCGTAGCTTCGACTGGATGCTATAATTGATTTGAAGTAATTTACATAACGCATCAAGTCAGAATCAGCGTTATCTAAGTACTCAGTACTATTTAGATACACGCCCCTGTGTTGCCGGGGCCCGAAAGGGGAGCAAAGAATAGCAACACTGTTTACCTTCAATGCATGTCGTAAAAGGCGACTAAGGAGGTTATGGGATGGAGTTGGCTGTCCCATGCCATATAGAGTCAGTGACCCAAAGCCATGATGAAGTCGGATATGTCAGGCCGAAAGGCGCAGACATCGCAGTAATGCTGTAAACCATGACACAACGCATTCCGTTCTCCGGAGTTCAATTCTCCTGCTATTCTGCACGAGTTTGAAAACGAACGCAGAAGAAGAAGAAGATTTAAATACATTGTTTTCAAATTCAAACAATATAATTGGTGTATAAATGACAGTATTTTGGACGTCTTCTTTCTTTCAGCACCTCCCACTTTATCAACAACTATCCCACGTTTTTCATACTCCTTCCCTCTCCAGCAATATCTGATATAATTTATGAACAGCCCCAAACAAGATAACGAATGCAACAATATCATAGATATAGTTACTTATTATCATTAATTTTTACTACATTTTACTGAATTATGACACTCGAACTCGTTTTATTATGTACTAATATTTTTTTTTAATAGAACTGTGTAGTTTGTCTATATCCACTCATTGTCCGGCTCTGTGGCGAAGTGGTACAGAGCGCGTCTGTGACGACAAAGGTACCGAGTTCGTTCCTCACCACAGGCAATTGTGCATCCGGACCGTTCAGAAATCAATGGCAACCTGCTGAACGTATTTATATTGCCTAGAAAATAACAACAGCCAACAAATGCTGGGTTGATAGCTACGTCCTGGATAGGATATGCTACCAATTTAGTTTGTCTATAGTTAACATAAAATTTGGCTATAAAACAGATCAACATATCTTGCAAACCATGGCTTGAAGCTATGCGTATTCTTTATGTTGCATCTGATTTACCGCTCATGATCACTTACATTAATAAAGACGACATACTCAGTGTTTCCCAACGTGGGGCCCACACCCCACAGGTAGGTAATGTTATTGGTCATGGGGGCAATTCAGGGGGCAATTATTCCCAAATTTTTAGAACATAATTCAATTTTTGAATGTAAAAAAAAAATATGTATATGTTACATCGGGGCATCAGAATTTTAGAAAGATTTATGCGGGGCATGGTAAAAAGAAAAGTTTGGAAACACTGACCTAACTCATAAACACAGCGCATTAATTTTAAAGAGAGAAACATAACACTACAACTGTTGCAGAATACATAAATAAACAAACCACTTTACAAATTATTTCCTTTCTTCTTGAATTTCGTTTCCCCTCAATTCATCCGCCTCCTCCCCTCACAGCTTTGTCACATTTCGTGACACAGCTGTATAAAAAAATCAATGTGTTTACTGCGCGATCAGGAGTATCACCTTTCCGTCTACACATAATACTGCTATCTAGAACAAAAATGTGTTTAGTTATTCCAAGTATGTTTCGGTTAGAACAATATGAGATGAACACTTTTCCCGTTACACTAACTAAATATTCTTTATCAATTTTGTATACGCGGGAAATCTGATGCGACCTTTACACTGATCATTACTTCAGATCGATAATATATACTTACTGCGCAAAACTGAAATCCAACAGGTAAATCCAGGAATAGGGTAATGCAATTTTTCAAATCACTAAAGACACACATACTAACTCAAACAAATGTACGTTTCGGCCAAAAGGCCTTTATCAAGACAAAATTGAAACATAATTAAAACATACAGCAGAATACCGACAGTAAGGATAAGGACGTTCACATTGGCATTTGTCACATTCATGAAATTACCTGATATAAATGTGTATAATTTATCCTGTGCTCAATGAACTAGGGTTCTGTGAACCGTAGCTATCGGCAGAAAAGCTAGCGCGAAGAATAAAAAACAAACCTTAATGTGTGACAATTTGGATTATTTCCGTATTTTTCGTTGATCATTATGTATATACTTTGTGTCTTCTGCCAACATCAGTCATCTCTTCCAGTTCTTCTTGATTTCAAGCGAATCTACTTTGCTTTTCCCTTGGAGTGCATATAAGTAACACAGAGGGAATTAGTGCAAAATGGGCAAGGCAGTTTCTCTATATAAGCCGCCCATGCTTATCAAAACTAGTCAACAGAGAAACAGAAGTAAACAGCCACTCAGAATAGACAAAATGCTCAATGGAATGATTCTTATTTCTGTGCTTAATGACCGAGTTTACAAGACGCAAAAGGATATATCTATATTCAACTATCTCTTCTTCTGCGTTTGTTCTCAAACTCCTGTAGATTATCAGGATGTAATCCGGAGAACGGAATGCGTTGTGACGTCTTTTATAGCATTGCTGCAATATCTGCGCATTTCGGCCTGATACATTCGACTTCAGCATGGCGTTGGGTCACTGACCCTATACGGGATGGGACAGCCAACTCCATCCCATTACCTCCTTAGTCGCCTTTTACGACATGCGTGGAAGGTAAACAGTGTTGCTATTCTATGCTCTCCTTTCGGGCCCCGGCAACACATGGGCGTCAACGATCACTGATTACCGCGGAAGTAAACAATTTGACGTCTGTTTAGAAACGCCCTTAATTGTAAGATCAACTAAACGTAAAACAAGCACGGTTTGATCCCAGATTAGGATAATATATATATATATATATATATAAAGATACATAAAATATACCAATGATGCACTGCAGACTATTAAAAAAACCGCTTTCCGTTCTCCGTTCCACATTCTACTAAACAAGAGGAGTCTGAGACAGAACACAAAAAAGGAATACTTGTGTAATTGTGATACAGCTGTTGTGAGTCTCTTCTCGTAATTATAGATAAAAGTGATGTCTACATGTGACTTATCATTTCGCGATCAAACGAATATCTGTTGATGGTGTACTTTTGAGATTATAGTAATGTATGTAGATTGCGAATCATTTCGAGGTTTGTTTCATTGTTTTGCGTTCGCTCCATTGTAACCATCACAGATATCCGTGCGATTTCCGCCGGGAGCGTGATTACGTTGTGCAACCGTTATGCGCCATGTAGCCTAGCACATCCGATTTCGGCA